>JAODAL010018883.1:27500-73498 GCA_025379985.1 Phyllomedusa bahiana | reverse complement strand
TTTCTCATACCAACAACGGGCCAGGACCCGGGTTTCATTTTTTGAAACCTTAGGAGGGTTTGGGACGCAACTGTTGTCTCTTTGCAATCGCCTCACTGAACGACTCTGGCGCCATGAGTACGAGGAGCAGGAGCTCGGGCCCGGGAGATGATGTCAAAGGAAACAGTCCCTTTGAAAGGGGTGGTGGAGCCTTGACGGCTGCAATGGCATGCGTCCCACTGGCCTGCTGCTACTTTTTGCTGCGCGGCAGGATAACCACACATCTGACCCATTTTTCTCCCAGGCCACCGGGTGGTGACCTGATGTGTTGACGAGGCCGTGGTCCCAACTTTTAGCCCCCTGGCCACGCTTCCCTTTCTGCTTACAGTTTCTACAAATCCCCATTTTTGGTCCTCCGGTGTCTTAGTCAAAAAACTGCCACCCCCGGGGTATGGGGATTTACCGCCAAGCTCCGCATTGAGTGAACTGCCGCCGTGCCTCGTGAGCCCCTGGCCGCTACTTTTTTGGGACCTGCAAAGCAAGTTTTTTATCCCGTCCCTTGGCTCCCGACCTCACACTGCTCTACCTGTTGACTCGGGGCCCCACAACCCCCCTTGCTGGCTTGCCGCTGCCTGACGCGAAAAGCTGACGCCCTTTCTCCTGACGATGATAAGCCCTTCCCTCCCCCCGGCCCCCAATGGGGGTCGGCAATCTCTCTATTTGTTTTTTTCATCATCACTGCTGCCTCATCACCGGTCCCTTGGTATGCAGAGGCTACCCCCTCACAACATGACCCCCCATGCCACTCTCAACACTATACTTTGCCGCCTACTGCAAGAAGCAGGGGATATTGGCCCCATTTCTTCGGCCAAGTAGCTGCTGACTCCCTCCTCAAATTGTTCACCTCCAATATAGTGCCCGAGCCCGACCAAAAAGAGACCTCGGGGTGGGGGAAAACCGGATGGGGACAGAGGGGGTTGAGGACAGAGGGCCCTGACCTGCTCCCGGGGCCATGCAACTGGGGTTGTTCTGACTTCCCACCGATCTTGGCGGGGGTTTTTTTGTCGATGTCATCTGGGGGAAGGGATGACCTAGCAACCAATAAAGAACCATTGACTTGTGAACAACAAAGGCCGAAGATAAAGGGGCAGTTGTGGCCTCCCCGAGTGCCCCTTCCCTTACGTTCCCCTTCTTGCTGTGACCGGGGCCTGGAAGTTTTGCCTCTGCCACCGCGGGGAAAAGGGCCTGCCACCTTCGTTTTTACATATGTTTGTTTCAAAAATGTAACAAAACTGTTTGAGAAGATATTGTAATGATAAATACACACCCTGTTTTGACTCCAAATAAACCCACTAAAAAGTTGGGGTAAACTTGGATAAAAATTGCCCCCAAAAATGGGCGGGAAAAAAATTGACTTGTATGGCCATTTAAAAACTGTGTATTTTTACAAATATAAAAAAAACAAACGGGTTTAAATTAACTTTCGGATAGAATTATGTACAAAATTTCTTCTGTGGCGTGAAAAACAAAGTTACAAGCAGAACAACGCTTAATTTTAACCTCGGGATGTAAATTGCCCCAAAAATTTTGACCCACCACAAACTAGTACTTTTACGTTTTACAATGCGGTGTTTTTCGCCACACAACAAGAATAAAATTTAATTAACCTTTTTTTTTGCTTGTGAATTATGCTACAAAAAAAAGAATTTTTTTGGCTTTAAAAAATACGGTTTTCTGGGATCCACAGCTAAAAACAATTTTTTAATTTACCTCTTGGATGAAAATTGCCCAAACAATTGGCCCCTGTGGGATTGGAACACCCCTCCCTTTTTTTTTCCCAAGTAAAACCCCAGCATGTCATTGTGAAATATTTATTTGTATTCTATTTTTGGGCAAAAGATGGCTATTCCCATTTTCCCAGTATATGCAAAGGGGGGACATGACGCCTTTTTAGAAGCTGCTAGAAACTCAGAGAAAAACTGACAGGGAACGTTGACTAAAGGAGCCGGTTTTCACGTAATTCCAGGGAAAAAGGGACCCTGCCTGTTTTCCAGACGCCATCATAAGAACAGAGAGAGAACTCCTGGAAAAGAAGGAAAGCTACCAGGAAGCGGGGACGTCGCAGCCGGCCATCCATCCCACCCCTCGCACCTGAGGACGGGGTTTGCGGGCCATCTTTAAGGTACCTCGCGGATCGTGCACGCAAACAAACCAGGACTGTAGAAGGCCTGATATTATTTTTAGTTAGTTTAGGCTCGTTAAGGCCAAAGGGGGGTTTCCCCAAAATACATCCTCCTGTTAGGACTTGGAGAGTTTGCTATCCACCATTACTATTGAACGTTCATCTTTTTGAGGGAAAGTTTTTTTTCATAGTTTTTTGGGAGGAAGTGGGAAAAATCCATTTCCTGGTAAGCTGTGTGCCGCACCTCGGCCCCCTGCAACCCCACCTACCAATTTTTCCCGTTGGTGATTACGGTTTTTAAAAGGTTATGGGCCTTTCCGAGCCCCAGGTTGGGTAAATTTACCAGGCACCCAGAAGTACACTTTGGCAGCACAGGGGCCCGGGATCATATTTGAAAAAATTTTGTTTTTGGGGGGATTTTTCACCCATCTTGTTTCAGAAATTCAGTAAAACAAACCCTTGTTGATTTGGTGTTGGAGTGGGTTTTCTTTGTCCTGATTTCGCTGTTTTCCGAAAACCCTGCCCTCGGGCCCCGGGGCTTACAGCTTGGCGTAGTGTTCGGGATACAGCATCGTTAGGGACGAGCGCGGGGTAAATTTTCCCCCCGGCGTCAGGGGCCCGGCCCAGAGCCAACCAGGTTGCCCCTACAGTACCCCCCAAGTGATTTAGCCCCTTTTAGGGCCACTATTGAAACCCCCCCCCCCAAAATTTTGATGGAAAAAAATTATGACACCTGCAGGACTGGACAAAAGGGTGGTACGTAGTTAAAATATGTAATTAGCTCCGAATGGGGGCAGAATAGCCCTGGGGGCCTTGGAGGGGGAATTGGGAAGACAGAAGGGGTGTGACCTGATCTGAAAGGGACACGCCGGAGAAAATATTCTCGCTGTGGAAGGGCCCAGGGGGTTTACCAAAGTGGTGCCCCTGCCAAGTTACTTCTTCAACCGCCGCAAAGGAGGGTAAGACCCCATCCGAAACTCTAATCCCTGCGGAAACTTGAAGGATAAGGCGGAGAGACCCAGTGGCTATGGGGGGCCTTCCGGGAGTAGATGCTCTAAGAGACCATTCATGTGGGACTGTACAATAAACCCTTTTACGGACAAATTGCAGGAGATGACCCAATGACGGCGCCCCTGCGTTTTAAAATGCACTTACCGCTGTGAGAGGGAAAGGAACCCATGCCCGTAGTGTAAAGGCGTGATAGTCCCCAAGCAAGCAGAGAACAGGGGAAACCAGAGTCTTTAACAAATGGGGTCCGGCTTTACGAGCAAAGTTGAGAGAATTCGGTTGAGGGCCCCCAGATGAAGGCAGAAGGGCCCACAAGCCCCAAAAAAAGTGACTTCGGCTTCCCGCAGCACCCCTTTCAGAAACAGCTCCAAGCGGGGCCCCCCGCAAAGGGGTCCACCGGGTGTGCAGAGGTATAGGGGCCCCTAGCTGGGCTTGTAAAACAGTATGGCCAATCGCCAGAGAGTGTCGAAAACATGTAAGGGCGAGCGGCGTTAAACTACCTACCGCCCAGAGCGGGGCGTCCTTGGGGGGGGGGAACAAAAAACCAAACCCATGCGGAGGAGTACGATCTTACGCCGTATCCTTTTGGAAGCAGAGCTAAAAGGGCATAAAGGGCCTTCTATTGATAGGGTCGAGTGTACCCGATCCCCTTTGGGAGTTTTTTGAGAGCACTTCGGGACAAAAAAGGAGCCAAAAAAGGCAGCGTCATTAGGCTGAGGCACCAAAAAAGGGTGAGCTGGTGTACAAGGGATGTTTGGGGTGCAGGCGACTAATTTTGGTCAAGACATTGGCAAGAAGGGAGTTGTGCTGGTGGGTCCCCATCCAAGTGAGGAGGGATGTGATCCTGGGCATGAACTGCTCCAACCTGCATCACACCTCTATGCCAAAAAGGGGCCAAAATATTTGGGAGGGGGCCCCCACCCCCCGCCCACTCCCGAAAGTCCCGACAGTGGTGAGGAGCGCAGTCTGCAGAAAGCCCCCAAAAACCCCCCGGTCACCCCATTGGGGACGGAAGGTGCAGCGAAAACCCCCAAACAAGATCCGACACCAATGAAAAAAAATTGATACTGCCAGTGGGGAACCCAAAGGAAGGAATGGGCTGGAATCTTTTTTGAACCGCTCACGGAAGAGTCACAGAAAACCCACCACTGGGACCGGGCCCCTTTCCACTGTGGGGGGGGATGTGTACCCGGAATGCCTCAACTCAGGACAGCGAGTTGACCATCCTGCAAATACCCTACTCCGAAGTCCAGTTCCCGGAGAAGATATCTCCCGGCGAGAGGACGTCACGCTATGGCCCCCAAGAGGGCGGCCCGGACCCTTTCAGTCGCATCCGAAGGGAAGCCTCCGACGGCGGAATGGAAAGGCCGGTGATTAGGTCAGATGGGATTGACCGCAGGACCCGATCCAGGGAACAACAGCTCTGGAAGATACCCTCTGGGAATTCCAGGAGGGGTTTTCAAGACTAATGAAGACTTCGGGGGTGCTTCTACCACAACCATCCGGACACTGCCCCCTAGAGCTCCGATGATTGACTATGTGCGATTGGGTACTCTGCCCCTGGGCATTCTACGCTTGGGCATGAAGACCATTTTTACTAAGTATGCTGTGGCTGTACCCACTAGGATCAGACTGCAAGCTGTGCTGAGGCGGGCGCAAGCACTTTAAAGGTTTTTGGGAGCCCCCAGACATACATTCCGACCAAGGGGCAGTTTTCCCAAGGGGCATAATAGCGAAATGACCCTTTGATGGGATTTATTCCCTAAAAACCCTATCATCCGCAGGGGAACGAGCTTGTGAGAGGTTTAACCGCACCCTATCCCAGATGCTGCGGACTTTTAAAGGGCGCCAGAAGGTAGGCCGAGTACCTCCGAGCTGATGGGGCCTATAACAAAGGGTGCACATACTAAGGTTTCTCCCCCCTACATGTTTGATGTTCGGAAGACCCGGGGGGAGAGAATGAGGGCTTCACATGCCCAGTCCGACCGAATCACCACCGACCACAACCACGGCCCCGGGTCCAGGAAACCACTGCCCCATGCGGACGGGCACAAAGGGTTTTAGGAGGCGTCTGAACAAGTGGTGCAAACCTAACCCGAGGCCCGTGCAAGGGGACATTTTTCCCCCGGTGATCGGGTTTTGGTCGGAGTAAGAGGGCCCTCTGGGAAGTTGGATGGGAGGGGGGAGGCGGGGCCCTATGTGGTCAAGAGAAAGGGTGGGCCCGCCATCCCAGTCTACGAGGTAGAGCCGATAGGGACAAAAGGGGGCCCAAACACGAAACTGCACAAAAAATATGGAGGCGCGTGATTTTGAAGGGCCTGAAACTCCCCGAAGTCCCACCCCTGCCCGCACCCCTTTGTCCCCAAAAATGGTGGGCTGTCCCATTTTCCGGTGTCAACGAGGTTCCACGGGACAAATTTTCCCCCCCCCAGGGGGGAGAGTGGAGCAGCCAACCCCTTCCCCAGGGATGTGCCCGGAAGTCCCTGACCCATAGCCCCAGTAGGGCGCCCCGAACCAACGCTGGGACCCCCCCACGCTATCGCAAGACGAGTTTGTGTGGGGGGGTTGTCGAGGACGCCCAAATTTTAGTGGGGTGGATGTGGGATAGTGGAACAGCCTCCCGTGTTTTTCCCAAATAAAATCCCCATCAGCAGTTGTGAAATATTTATTTTATTCTCTGTTTTTGGGCCAAAGTGTCGTATGTCCAGTTTCCCTATTGCAAATAGGGACATGTGCAGCCGTTTTGAATGCTAGAAATCAGAGAAGAACTGACAGGGACATTTTAGCTAAAGGAGCCAGGATTAAGCATTTCCGGGACAAAGGAGAGCCCGCCGTCTTCACAACGCCATATAGAGAGAAGAGAGAGAACCCTGGATAAGAAGGACAATACCGGATAGGAGGGCGTCTGCAGCCGGACCACCATCCCCCCATCGCACCTAGACAGGGATTTCCGGGCCTCTTTAAGGAAAAAAAAAGCGGATGCGTGCACGGGAAACGAGCTCAGGACTGGAGAAAGGCCCGATATTAGTTTAGTTTTTAGGCCAGTTTCAGGCATAGGAGGGTTTCCCAAAACATCCTCCTGTTTAGGGTGGAGAGTTTGCTATCGCACCATTTTCTAGTTAACGTTTATCTGTAGGGAAATTTTTTTTCAATGTGGTTTGGGAGGGAAGTGGTTAAATCCCCCTTTAAGCTTGTAAGCTCTTTGCTGCACCCACGCCCCCTCAACTGCCACCATACACAAATTTTTCCCGTTGGGTTTATTACGGGATTAAAAAGGAAGGGTTACGGGCCTTTTCCGAGCCCCATGGTGTTAAAATTACCAGGCAATCCAAGAGTAATTTGGGGGCGCGTGTCAGCACAGGGGGGCCGGGATACGTATTTTTACATTTTTGTTTGGGGATCTGTTCCCATCTTGTTTCAGAAATTCAGTAAAACAAACCGTTTTTGAGCTGGTGTTTAAATCGTGTTCTTTGTCCCTGACTTTGCGTATTCCGGTAAACCTCCCTCGGGCCCCCGGCTTAACCCCCCACAAACTAGTAGCTTTGTAGCGTGTTACAATGCGGTGTTTTTTTTACGTCACACCCAAAAAGAATAAAATTTAATTTAACCCTTTTCTTGTGAATTTTGCAAAAGGAAAAAGATATATTTTGGTGTTGAAAATGACGGTTTCTTGGGATCACCACAGCTGAAAAACAACGTTTAATTAACCCCTGGATGTAAATTGCGCCAAAGAATTGAGCCACCACAAACTAGTAGCTTTGTAGCGTGTTACAATGCGGTGTTTTTTACGCCACACAACAAGAGATAAAATTGTAATTAACCTTGCTTGTGAATTATGCTACAGGAAAAATGTATATATTTTGGCGTTGAAAATGACGGTTTCTTGGAGTCACTACAGCTGAATAACAACGCTTAATTAACCCCTGGATGTAAATTGCGCTAAAGAATTGAGCAGCCAAAAATGAAGTGGTATTTGTATTGTAAAAACGCTGTTTCTTTAAATGAATACAACAGGAACTGGCTTAGATCCACCTTGGATATTCAATGTGCTGTGAGCAGATAGGATTTAAATGTATATGCAGCTGCAGTGGACGCACACTGGATTTCAGATCCAATACCCAAAAAATCAGAAATAGAACATTAAGAGAAGTAGTCTCTGAGACAAGCTGAGACACCCCACAAAAATCGCTGTATAAAAATCAGTTCTTCAGTAATAATCAGCCGCGGCAGCACCTTCCTGACATTTACAGTGAGAGCGGTATGAGCTCCCAGCGTCGCGCCCGGACTTATATAGTGCGGTGACGTCACAGAATCCCGCCGGTCTCTGATTGGCTTCATCTCTGCACATGTCATGCAGGCTATGCCCTTCTTCCTCCAGAGTGCTTTGCTCCATGTAGCGCCCTGTGCTTTGCAGCCATTTAATCAATCAAAAGCACACTTCGTTCACCCGAAGTCCCCCAAACTTTGACTTCGTTTTCCTGAAATTCTAAACGAATTCCACTTCGTTAGAATCAATTCGCCCATCACTAGCTGTCACTCTATGCATACAGTCATGGCTACTCCGATGGGTGGGGTACACCAGAGCTAGGAGGGCTTGCTATACGGAGACATGTTTCATGAGGTAGATAACAGGCTGAAGCAAAGAGGGTACCACAATTGGGTGCTTGAAAGAACTAAGTCATGGGATAATAAGAAAACGCAGCTTAGTCTGCTGCAGGGACAAGTTCATGTGAACAAGGATCCTCATAAATTGGGTAACTCCATATTGTTTTCTACAGATTTAAAGATTTAAACTGTAAAAAGGTTACTAACATTTTCCACAAGTTTTCGATGCTCCTCAGACAGGACCCTACATTATCAAAATTACTAGATAGAGGGGTAGAAACATCAAGTTGTTTAATCTTCTACAACCAAGTCAATTTGTAAGCATTCCAACAGTTAAAACTTGGCTGTCACAAAAAAGATATTTCATATGCGGTAAAAGTAGATGTAACATCTGCATATCTGCTCACATAACACAGGTTTTTAATATAATAGAGATACTGAAATACTTATGACTTTAAATCAACCATTTTAT
Source organism: Phyllomedusa bahiana (assembly GCA_025379985.1). Lineage (NCBI taxonomy): Eukaryota > Metazoa > Chordata > Amphibia > Anura > Hylidae > Phyllomedusa > Phyllomedusa bahiana. Next base: position 65,252 of record JAODAL010018883.1, on the reverse strand, counting down.
TCATCAAATAATATGTAGGATGCGCTATTTTTCAGAACACATGCAAGACCAATTTCCAACAAACTGGTGAAATATCAGAAGTGGTGAAACATTTTGTGGAACAGCATGAAGGAAATTTGTAGCTATTTTGTTTTTGGCATTGAAAATAAGCCTGGGAGGGGAGGCAATTGGCATTCTGGACCTGGAGTCTGACCATGCAGGTAACCAAGGGTTTCAACTATAGAAATGATCTTATGTTTATTTATTAGATATAATCCAAGGATGTATTGATGAGATAAGGTAATTCTAGGTTGGGTCTACTTATGGGGTTAATTTTAGTTGCTGTGCAGGCAACCATGATTGGATAATTTGTGACAATTACAAAACCTCTATGATTTCAATATGGTGAATGAGAGCAGTCTATTATGCTGTGATCAGGAACCACATACCATTTGAAATACATATGCGTGAAATTGGATTTTTTATACCCCTATATTTCTGTGGAAGGAAACTGCAAGCCGAACATGAACATGCATTGACCCCATGACTTCGATATAGCATACAAACCTATGGAAGTGAGCCATAACATTTGCTTTTCTTGTTGGTGCAACTGTGAATTTTTTCAAGTCGCATATGGTGACACTTTAGGGGAACTGAATATTTACAGGTAGGTTTTCTCACAACTGTTTACAACTGATTACAACTGTTGACTAGGGATCTTTGCCACAATAGTCACTGTGATAATCTTATTGCAAAGGTATCCTTCTACTGAAGAGGAATTATCTAAGACCTCTTTGATACCCTGTTTTCCAAAAAAAAAACTTAGTTCTTTTTTTTATGCAATTCATATTTTGTCTGCTTATGCTGATTTTTGTGATGAAATCAATAATATATATTAAAAAATATTGATGTTTTGTTCAACAATAAATGTGAATTCTTGTTCATGGAAAAATAAGACATCCCCTAAAAATAAGTCTACTACAGGGTAGTAGGTTAACTTCTTTCTCAGAAGATCCATTCATGTGTGTGTGTTTTTTTTTCTAAGGAAAGGAAGGATCAGAGCATGATTCAAGGGGGAGTCAGAACATTCCATAATATTTTCTTAGGTAGTTTCCCCTCTTCACCAAAAAGGAAGGGGACCTTCTGTAGATCCATCTGTAGACTTTCTGGGTTGTCATGGCCATAAACATGAACACCAAAATGCAGCTGTATTAGGCTTGGTTCACATTATGGTGTGGTCCCATTTGGAACCTCAGCTACGAGTATCCCAACAGATCCTTTGCCTCATCTTTAGAGAATCAGTTGTGGACCATGTTTGCTTTGTTTCCTGAATGTACAGTAAGTGCGTTCTTTACAGGACAAAATAGTGTGGTCCATAACGCTATTTTTTCCCTCACAGAAAGTTTTACATTCGGAAAACAGTGCAAACATAGTCCAAAAGTTTGCATGTTTGCACTGTTATTCCTTATGGATACATTGTGGGATCTATTAGGATACTTTTTTCAGGTATCCAGAAGGATACCTGTAGTGAAGGACTAAACCACAGTGTAAACTCAGCCTGAAGGCCATGTATAAACCAAGGACACTTTAAATATGTTGGGCAACCCAGTCAATTGAATACTAATGGCACCATCAATTGTTTGTAAGCCAGCATAGTGCACCACGCGTAACCATATAACTGGCATCATTATAAGCCTTATCTATATACAATTGTAATACTAGCAATCACCCCCTTCATGGATCGTAGCCTTGTGAGTGGTTGTTTATCAGTATTTTTGCATTTGTGAAAGCTCGCCTGTAAATTGCTGGGGCTTTTGTGAATAATGGTGTGAATTGTTTCTTGTCCATGTGCAGTTTTTTTTTACTAGGCAGTTGCTCCCTTTCCCCCCTCATGAATAGGTGTGTGAGGAATTGTTCATCAGATGCTTAAATTTCTCCCATGTATAAACCAAGCTTAGAAGGAGTAATGTGTCACATCAGAGAGAAGCACCATGTCGGTGTGTGGGGATTTAACACCTCACTTGGTATTTGCATAATCTAAAAGGCTTAAAGGAAGAGAGCTGAACTCTTCAGCACCCTTTATTGAATGTAGCAATCATTAAGTTACATGTGACTCACTGAGCCTTGCAATGTGAAAAGGATTCATGCCATGCCAGTTTAGTTAATCTGCATACAGTTGTTTTGGGTGTTGCTCCTCATCACTACAGAGTAGAACTTACTGATTATCTAGGTGAGAGGTGCTGTGTGGCTCAGAAGGGGTGATGTATCTAATTGAGGAGAAGCACCATGTCGATGTGTGTGGATTTAATACCTTTTATACCCCACTGGATATTTGTGTATTTCAAAAGACTTATGAGAAGAAAGCTGAACTCTCCAGTGCCCTATATTGTATGTAGTTATCTTCAAGTCTTGTGACTCACTGAGCCTCGAAGATACTGAAGAGTTCAGTTTTCTTCTGACTAGTCTTTTGGAATATGCTAGGCCATTTTATCCATGGCTTATGCCCCGAACTTAGCCCGGACCAGAACACCGGCAGGCTTGCTCAACTATATCCTTGGGAGACGCATATAGTTGAAAACTACTGTTGCGGGATGCAACAGTAAACTGGGCTGCAGCGTGATGAAGTGACTTAATTGCGCCACTGCCTAGACTGCACAGCCTGCTCACTCTGTCTTGGCTGTGCGGCCTAGGAGTCGCCTGAAGGAGTGCCCCCACGCTGGCAGCGTGGTTATTATATACAGCTACCTAAGGAAGGGCATAATATACAGCTAACTATCTAAGGAGGGGCATTGTATACAGCTACCTAACTAAGGAGGGGACATATATACCTAACTTAAAAGGGGATCTATATACCTATCAACTTCAGAAGGGGACCTATATACCTACCTATTGACCAAGGAGTTCTATTTGCCTGCCTACTTACTGTGGAGCCTATATACTTACTTAATATAAACACTACAAAAATGATTACATTACAGAAATAGTTTGTACAGAAATAGGGAACTGATAAGATGCTGCATGAAAAATGAATATTCAAAGATGTGTGTGGGTGGTAAATTCTGCAGAGAAGTCATCATGGTGGTCTGGGCCGAAAGAAAGAAAACAAGGGGAAGACAACCACTCCGATCAGAGAAGACATCTCCGGTGAGTCTCTGGCTGTGACTACACTATAATCACTTATATGTCTGCAGAACCTGTGTACAGGATCCATGTGGAATTTGCAGAAAATTAGTGACAGAAACATATTTTTTTATCTGTAAAAATGCATGAAAAATAATATAAACCCAGCCCTACTGAGCAAAATGTAATACAGAATTCCCAGGCCGCTGGATGGTTTAGGACCCTAGCAATGCACCTGGTCACCTCTGTCCATGGATTGTTAATGGTATTGCAGCTCAGCTCTTTTCGAAGTGGATGGGGCTGAGTTGCATTACCGAATACTCTCTGTGGAGGGAAGTAGCTTTGATATTTTTAATCCTGTCCAACCTGTTTAATTATTTGAATTTAAATAACGTTAATGCATTAAATGTGGTTTTATGAAAGTTGTTTCCATGTATTATAGGTGTATCTCTAACAAATTATTATTTCATTTCTAAAAGTTTGACACAAAAAGGCATGTTCATTAGCTATGCAGCTGCAAATGTCAATGTATTCCTACCATGTCGAATAAATCAATAATAAACATGATGCAAAAATAAAAATACTTAAGAAAACGTAATTGCATAGGAAGAAATGTGAGGGGTTAACGAAATCCTGTCGATTTACTATGCAGAGACATAACAGATAATAGAATATTATCCACTGATCCCAGATCCTCTTGATTTATTTTATATTTAATCCAAGAAAGCTATTAAACATTCCATCAACATAATCTCATTTATCCTTATCATCAATGAGTCCCTAGAAAGAGAGTGATGTTGCTTCTAGATGGCTGAGATACAGCATTTTTCTGTCGTCGATATATGAGTAATTAGTTTGGCTCTGCTTCTAGGGATATGCTCCAGAGGTTTAGCTAGCAAAAGGGATGTGGGATTAAGATCAAGCTTAATGTCAATCACCTGTTCAATTATACTGACAACTGCCAGCAAGAAACAATAGGAAGGAGGAAAAAAATATGAAATTGGATCCTCCGTTGGTTGCAATTCCTTCAACATTGAAGAAGAACTGATCCAGAAGCATCTATACTGTGACAGTGCAAATTGAGGTCTTAGCCTCTTTCTCCCATAAATCAAACCATTCATCATTGCAACGAATCTCCTGCTCTTTGGTTTAGAAAGAGAGTGAAATTCTCCAACAAAGCTATATAACATAGACATTAAAATTGACAGCGTCAATTTGAATTTATTGATGTATGCAAATAAGGTAGGATCTAGCGAGCTGCGAGAATCTCATCTACATTCATTTTCCCAGAATTGGCTGAAGTATATATTTTTTTGGCAATTATTAAAACTGCAATAAACAAACTTGTGAATATATATCATTTCCAATAAATGGAATGTTAATAAAACATAATTAGGTTTAAGTTACATATTACCTAAATTTTTTCCATAAAATTTAAATGCTGGTTTTAAGGCGATGACCTTCAATGACATTTTCATCTAAAAAGTTTTTAATATCTGAAATATTAAAATTCTGCCTTCTTTATAAGCTGCTATTACAAGATGGAGAATCAGAGGACCACATGTCTGAACCTGTTTTGGTCGAAACTCACTCTTTTGACCAGAGTAACCTGGGGGCACAAACAGTAGTTTTAAACTTAATCAGGTTCATACATGTGGCCCTGAATGTCTTGAATAGCTCTCTAAGTGGACTCAATAGCTCTCATATACAGTAAGTTCCCAGTAGTGCTACATAGCTAAGTATGAGGGAGTTGCTGCCTCTATTTTATTTGTGCACTCCACCTATAAATTCAGGAATTTTCTCATTAGAACATAGGGCCTTATGTATGAAAACTGTCTAGCAGTAAGACTGTCTTTTTTTCCCATAGGAGAGCTTCACTTTAATTTTTTTCAAAGCAATATAATAAATGAAAGGAAATATCTGATTGTTTGCTATGGACAACAAAGACAGTCTTACTACCTGACAGTTTTCATGCATGAGGCTGATAGAGTATAGCAGGGGCCCTTATGCCCTAAAAAGTATGGAGGCCTGGAAAGGCACTGAGAGAAGTAGGTCCCTATCTGAACTGAGGCTGTCTTGCCATCAGAAGAAGAACCCTGTTTACTACACGTGGCAGAAATGCATTTTGAGTTGATTCGTATATTTAGTGTTTGCAGTGTGCTGCCGATCCATTTCTGTGTGTTTGGACAGGTCCATGTTTACCATAGTATGGTTAAAAAAAGATGTATGTCCATCAAGTTCAACTAAGGTTGGGAAGCAGATGTGAAAGAGAGGGAGGGGTATAGGTAACTTTAAAACTGAGTCTCTGCATGTCTACATAATTTTTAACCCCTTCCCGACATTTGACATATGTTAACATCATGGTTAGGAAGGGATTCCCACAAATTGCACATTTTTTTAAAGTGCTACAATATAAAAAAAAGTAAATAAATTAGGTGTCAAATTGTATCCACTCACAAAGTAAAACTAACATGTCATGTATACTGCATGGTGAGTGCTGTTTAAAAAAGTTTGTATTGTGTAGAAGCAGTAAAACAAAAAAAAAAAAAATGTAAATTTGGTATGGCTCTAATCATATCGATCTGCTGAGTAGAGATAACATGTCATTTGTACTGCATGGTGACTGCTGTCAAAAATAAAAATAAAAACACTATCCAGATTATTTTATTTTATTCATTCTGACTTCCAAAAGCCCTGATAAAAAAGCGATCAAAGTGACATATGAAACCCATAATCATGCCAATGAAAACATCAATTCATCTCGCAAAAAAAAGCCGTATATGGCTCCATATACATAAAAATGAAAATGTTATGGTTCTCAGAATATGACGTAGCGTCCATAATATGATAACCTAAAAATTCTATATTTTACAATAGCATTTCTATTGTGTAAAAGAAGTAAAACATTAAAAAACTATAAAAAAATTTATATTGTTGTAATTGTACCAACCTATATTGTAAAGTTTTCATGTCATTTATACTGCGCAGCGAATGTTGTAAAAAGAAAAACTGAAAAACAATGGCAGAATTGCTGTTTGTTGTTCTCTCCATTTTCATGGCCAAATGTTAAAAAAATGTGAAACACTTGTGTGCCCAAAATTCGCAATACACCTCTAGATGAATTTGCTGAGGTGTGTGGATTTCAAAATGGGGTGACTTCTGTAAGGTATTGCCTGTTCTGATACCTTGGCAGTTTTGCTAATGTGACAAAGCACCCATCAAAATCTGTTTCAAAAGCCAAATAGCGCACCCTCCCTTGTACATTCTGCAATGCGCTCTAACAGCAGTTTACACACACACATATAGGGTATTGCCAAACTTGTTTTTTTCAAATTTCTTGTGAAAATGAAACATGTGCAGAAAAAACTGCATCTTATTTGAAAAAAAAAATATTTTTCATTTTTACAATGTTAAAAAAATGTCAATATACTCACCTGTCCCAGCAGTAATGTGTCTAGTTTTGCTGTCCTCCAGTCATAAATGTGCAGATTGATATGATTATAGTGTGACAATCCCCCAGAACGTCCTCACATTTTGAGCGCATTACAAAGTGCCCCGGCGCCGCATAATGCACCTAATTTTGGTGTGTGCCTGCTCATACATAAAGAGAACAGGGCTGTGCCAGTTTCTTGGCTGAAAGGACACCAGAATACTGGGGCAGCCCTGTACATACATGTCATCCTATTTGTCTACCTTTGCATTTCATTTTATATTTCTTATAGCCTAGGCCATCTCTATATAGAGCAAAAATTCTTTTTTTTCAGATCCTAAGTGAATTCTTTGCCATAAGGTGCCATGTTGCACTTCCAGTGACCAGTATGAGACAGTGTGAGAGCGATAACACCAAATTTAACACACTTGCTCCCCATTCACACATAAAACCTTTTAACACTAAAGAGTCGCTTGACACCATGGAGGGAAAATGGCAAATTGGGCACATTTGCAAATTAGGGTGTACTCACTTTTGTTGCCAGCAGTTTACACATTGATGGCTGTGTGTTGAGTAATTTTGAGGGCACACTACTTTTTAACTGTCAAACATGTTGTACACTGACTACTTTATATTGTATCAGTGTCATATCTTCAGCGTTGTCCCATGAAAAGATATAATACAATATATACAAAAGAGATACTGTAAATCAGCACTCAAGCTATGTGGTGAACAGACAAGTCAATATTAATTTATTCTATGTCAACAAAAACACCATCTTCATGTAGTGTAGAAGAAGACAACATTTTGGGCAGATGCCCCTCTTCAGGCAATAAAACATATAAATGGTGAACAATAAATAGAAACATGGATATAGGATGGCAAGCCAGCATACGTTAAAAAAGAAGTATCCTTTATTAGTATCAAAAATGGTAAAAAGTCAACTTTAGTTTCAATTCCAATAGTGCAACATACCACTCGCCGTGCTCAACAGTGTGCAGTCAGATGTTCCTCTGGCAAGAACCGACGCGTTTCGGTGATGCACACCTTATTCCAGGTCTAGCACATAACATCCGGTACACGTATATATATAGTAACCGGGCGTTGTCCCATGTGTTGGTAATTTTAACCCTTTAAAATTATCATTAGGAAAATAACCTAATAAATACATATAAATAACAACAATAGTTTAGAGGAAATATCATAATGTGATTCATAGGAAAGCCGTCACAAGTAAACCTATAAGCTAATAGCATAATAAATAGACACTGCAGGGTCAAGATAAAAGATGTATTAATAATGACAAAGAATGTCGTATTTGATATTCAGACCTTGCGGTTGTCTGGTTCTTAAAGTGAAAATCCATTTAGCCTCACAATTCAATAACTTTTGTCGTGTGTTGCCTCGTCTAAGATCTGGCATAATTCTTTCTATCCCAATGCAACGGAATGTAAGTCCTCCGCATGAACTTCTATAAAATGTTTTGAGACTGCAGACATAGTGGTTAACCAATGCGTTTTTTTGGCATCGGAGATATGTCGTCTGACCCTAGTTTTAAAGGTATTAGATGTACAGCCAACATATTGTTTATGGCAACTTATACATGTGATCAAATATATGACATTTTTGGTATTGCAATTTATGTATTGCCGTATTTTATAACTTTTGTTAGTAACATAGGAAATAAAAGTATCTTTAGTATCCATAAAAGTGCAAGTGGTACAAATATTATGTCCACAACGAAAGGACCCTGTAGTAGTCAACCAGGTTTTATGTTATTGGTTAGTTGTACTCTGAAATAAACTGCGAGAGACAATAGACCCTATATTGGGGGCTTTTTTGAAATAAATCTAACCCCTTTGTCCATGATGTTGGCTAAACTAGGATCTGTGTACAGAATGGGAAGATATTTTTTAATGATTGCAACCACCTGTTTATAATATGGAGAGTACATAGTAGAAAAGGTAATACCTGTAAAGTTTTTTTGTTGTTTATTCCTTTCTTTATGGTTCTTATCCACTAATAGATTGTCATGTGACATTAATTGTACTTTTCTCTTGGATTTATCCAGAATTTTTTCTGAATAACCCCTTTGTCTCATTTTTTCAAGAACAGATTGTTGTTGTGTTTCAAAGTCACTTTGAGAACTACAGTTTCTCTTAGTGCGAATCAGTTCTCCAGTAGGAATATTATGGATAATATGGTGAGGGTGGCAAGATGTAGCATGCAAAACGGAATTTTGTGATAAAGGCTTAGAGAAAGGGGTGACCATAATAGTTTTGTCTGGCAGTCCCGTTAAAGTGACATCAAGGAAATTTATTTTTTCCGATTGTGACTGGTACGTGAATTTTAAGTTCATGGAGTTATTGTTGATGTAATCCACAAATGAAATGATGTCATAAGAAGGGCCCTCCCATATCAGGAGCAGGTCGTCTATATAACGGCCATACCACCTGATATGGGAGGCAAAGGGATTACAATCAGCAAACAAAAAGGCCTCTTCCCACATGCTCATATATATATTTGCGAGTGAAGGCGGAAATTTCGCCCCCATGGAAGCCCCGCACAGTTGAAGAAAGAATTGTTGGTCAAAAGCAAAGAAATTGTGAGTTAATAAAAATTCTGTTGCCATAACCAAAAATTCACATAAATTAGGATCGTATCCACTATATTTCTCCAAAAAAGTTGTTAGAGTGGTCAATGCCAGATTATGTGGAATAGCCGGGTATAACCCGACAACATCACATGTCAGCCAGATGAAATCTTTTTTCTATTTGACCTTCTCCAATTGCGCTACTACCTGCTTAGTATCCCTTATATAGCCTGGAATATGTGGAATAAGTGGTTGTAGATGGAAATCCACCCAGGTTCCCAATTTCTCTGAAAAAGAATCTATGCCCGACACTATCGGTCTAAGAGGTGGTGGAAAGATGTTTTTGTGTGTCTTGGGCAGAGAATGGATAATGGGTGTTTTAGGATAAGGGTTATATAGCTGTTCTGCTAGAGCAGGAGATAGAACTCCCATACTAACTCCCTCTGATAATAATTTTTTTAGAGAATCCTGGAAGGGGGTTGTGGGGTCACTCATTAGATGTCGACTACGGCCCCCCCTTTGTCCGCCATTTTAATTGTTATATGGGGATTGTTCTTAAGTGTCTGTATAGCCATTTCTTCACATGTTTGTAGATTATGAGTATGTTTCATTTTGTCCTCTGTGAGAGAATCAGCAAGTGAAATAAGATCCCTTTCTATACATTCCTGAAAAGTGTCCAGAACTGCTGGACGTGATTTTTACCATTTTTGATACCAATAAAGGATACTTCTTTTTTAACGTATGCTGGCTTGCCATCCTATATCCATTATACCATTACTAGCGGGACGCTGTATATTTTGTTTTTTTCATTGAGCATTGGCAGAGCGAGCTCTCTGCACATACGTGCCTCCTGCAACAGCTTTCCCGACAGGTGAATGTTGCTGGATAATTAGTAAATAAATATAAACATATAACTGCAAATTGAAATAGTAAATAAATGCATAAAATTATACATATAACAGACAATTGTATGTAATCTATATTACAAATCTAAACTCAAATTCTACACCAGTGAGATGTGTAAGCACTGATAGGTATGTATAGCAAAGAACCTAGTGATTGTGTATGTATACAGAAGAACCATAGTAAAATTGCTCCTCTTTAGTGTTGAGCGATTACGTTGGCCATCGATAGTCGACCATCATCGATAAGATATTCGATGGTCGATGATAGATGATCGCCGATGACCATTAAAGTCTATGGGAGAGCAACAACACCTTCATTCTTACACCCAAACAGGGCTGGAGAAGCTGGAATTAACATCCACAACAGTCAAATGGATACGTGCTACATCTTAGGCAACACACTTAGGCTATAAAAGCCACAGGAAAAAAATCACAGACCATTCACTATCCCTGTCTTGCACCACAGCATGAGCCTTAAACCTGCATCACCCACAAATTAAAAAGTGCCAGAAGGCAGTATGATTAGAACCGTCATTTTACTTGAACTGGACAATGAATATCCCTGTCCTGGAAAGCAGCATGAGCCCCAAACCTGCATGACCTCCAGATTTAAAAAGTGCTGGAAAAAGGAGTCTTTAAACCACCATTTTAGTTTCACTGAACATTGACTATCCCTGTCCTGGGCCACAGAAAGAACCACAAACCTGCATGACCCAAAATTAAAAAGTGCCGGAAAAAGGAGTCTTTCAACCACCATTTTAGTTTCACTGGACATTGACTACACCTGTCCTGGGCCACAGCATGAGCCCCAAAACCTGCATGACCCCCAGATTAAAAGTGCCGGAAAAAGGAGTCTTTAACCACCATTTTAGTTTAACTGGACAGAGACTATCCCTGTCCTGGGCCACAGCATGAGCCCCAAACCTGCATAAAAACCCCCGATTAAAAAGTGCCGGAAAAAGGAGTCTTTCAACCACCATTTTTGTTTTTACTGGACATTGACTATACCTGTCCTGGGCCACAGCATGACCCCAAACCCTCATGAATCCAAAATTAAAAAGTGCCGGAAAAAGGAGTCTTTCAACCACCATTTTAGTTTCACTGGACATTAACTAACCTGACTAGGCCACAGCATGAGCCCCAAACCTGCATGACCCCAGATTAAAAAGTGCTGGAAAAAGGAGTCTTTGAACCACCATTTTATTTCACTGGACATAGACTACCCTGTTTCCTGGGCCACAGCATGAGCCCCAAACCCTGCATGACCCCAGATTTAAAAAGTGCCGGAAAAAGGAGTCTTTCAACCACCATTTTAGTTTCACTGGACATATACTGTCCCTGTCCTGGTAGCGCCTTGCACCTCCGATGAGTGGGCGGACCAATTGAGCTTCCACTTGGAAATACTGGTGGTACGTCCTGTTGCCACCCATGTGCCCTTTTTTCTTGCAAACTTTTTTCCATTTAACTCAACGTCTGGAGAAATTGTCATCAGTACTTTGTTCTCCTCCCGTTGCTGCTCCATAGACTCCATGTCTCTGAATAACCTACAAGTTTTCCTGTTACCACCCTGGTACAATTCAAAGAATTTTTTTTTACCAGCTATTTTGTACAGCAAAGTTTTTTATAGTTTTAATTCTCAATACAGGATTGATAGCTAAGTTAAAGATTCTTGCAAAAACAAGTCATTTTTACAATATGTGTCCATTAACAAGTGTCCTACCTATTCCTGTTTCGACAGCACCATCACCCTTGAGCCACTTCTTGACAATTGTGAAGAACAAATGACTGTTATAAACAACATATTTTTATAATAGACCTGTAGTATAGCTGCATGTCCACAGCAAAATGCCCCCAAAAATTCAAAAAACTGACCCATGAGCCACTATTGACAATTGGAAGAACTCAATGTCCCTGTTAAAACAACATATTTTTTTATAATAGGACCTTTAGTATAGCTGCCTTTCCAGCCAAAAATGCCCCCCAAAATTCAAAGCATGCCCTTTGGAGACCACATTGGACAATTGTGAAGAACAAATGTCTGGTAGAAACAACATTTTTTTTATAATAGGACCTGTAGTATTGCTGCATTTCAAGCAGCAAGACCCTAAAACTATAAAAATAGACTTCTCACACCACTGTTAAAATTGTGAGAGAAAATGCCAACTTAGAATCCACATCCTGTACCAAAGGACCATGAATTAATGCTGACTCACACAGCAACACGCATGACCCAAAAAAATTATAAAATATGACTTCTCACCACTAATAAAAATTGTGAGGGAGAAATCGCCACTTAAAAGCCACATTCTGATCCAAAAGACCAAGATTAATTAGCTGTAAAATCTCACAAGCAACATGACCTCAAAAAACCAGTACAATGCGAAAACTTCTAAAGATGAAGTAGTAATGGAATACGTGTTTGTCTCGAAAACCTTGCTGTCTTTACAGTCACCTCACAGCAAAATAACCAGCAAAATGACTGTAGGGAAAATATAATAAAAATTGCAGAAAGAACAGATCAATTTAATAAAAAGTTTTTCAAGAGGACCATTCTGTTTGAAGAGGAATGTGAAGTAACCGGGACCAACTAATCGGTGACCTCGCAATTGGGGCCCACAACAATCATCAGAGATCCATGCCTGAATCATTCTTGAAGTAAAGTCAAACGATCCACATTTTCTGTGGAAAAGCCGATGCGTTTTGTTCTTATATGACTCCTCCAGCTGTGCGAAGGTCCGCTCAGATATGACTCTGGCTGCTGGCAGGACAACACCTCTATGGCATGGCGAGCAAGCTCGTGGGCCTTTCGTTCCATTTGGAATACCCAAATTATATTGGGTCCGAACAAATACAAAAACATCGGTGTTGAGACGCAGAAAGTCTGCACCATGATCTTAAGCTGGCCTCTGTGTGTTGGATGTGTGCCTTATTGCCATGCCTTGGTGAGGTGGTAAATAAAGATGCCAGAGGTCACCCATTAGCATCTGCCACCATGCCCCTGCTGCTTGCTGCCCGCTACGGCTACTGGCCACTCTACTGTTGTCACGTCGCTGATGTTTGTTCCACCCGCGACATATGAAGAACATTAAGCAGACGCGACAGATGTCTGCCAGTTGTAATCAATCATCAAGGTCTCCATTTCCTTGCATTATACTCTCTATTTGGGGTGGGTGGAAGTAAAGTGCTGAGTTTTATGTTTTGTACCACCGGATTCCAGGAGGGTGGCGCACCCAGTACCTGTTGTATCATTTGAATGGCATTAATCGAGGATCATGTTGGAGGAAAAGGAGCAATCAAGCTCTCATGTGATGAGATGGTGCCTTGATTACCCAAGCCTCTGTCCTAGCAAAACAGATTCCTTATCCCCCTCATCTTCCTCCCCCCTCAAATTTCGCGCCAACTCTTCCAAGACAGGGCCGTCGTAAAGACGGTGTCAAGATACCACCATCCACCTCCTCCGCTGCCATCCGGCACAGCTTTTAACACAGCCCTGACATGCCGAGAGATGATGCACCCCCTGAGAGCGATGCGCTGCCTTGCACTAGCCTCTGACCCCCGAACCACTGAGCCTAATGAAGACCGAAAAAATATTGAGAAACTGTGCAGGCCCTATGTGGATTCGATGGAGAGAAAGGCTCTGTGTCCGCATCTGTGTCCGTCTCCTCCTCCGTCCGCTGGCGGGACCTGTTTGTTTCATGAGTGTCCAACGATCCGTTCCAGAACTAAGATCACCACAATGGTCAATGCGGACAAGGGCATCGTCCGCACTGTCCATTTTGGTGTGGCAATCTTCAAAACAGCAAGGAAGGTGCAGTAGCTCTTTCACCTGCCTCCATCTCTCGTGGCTCAACACCCCGCAGTCCCGCCTCCGCTCTTGTCAGGCCATGTGTCACTTCGTACTGCGTAATGGCAATTTCGCTTCTGCCCACAATCGCTGGGGCATTGGGAGGGTTGGGGAAAAACCAAGTGGGTTTTCACGTCAACAATGAGACGGTTGAAAAGGGAGGCCCAGCTTTTACGCTACAACGCAGCCCCCGGGGGGAAAAAGCAAGGGGGCGAAAAGGCGAAAATGTGAGCTCAGAAACCCCGAGCCTTCCCTCAGGAGGGGAGTCCAGGGCCCGGGGAGCCCCCCTTTTAAAAAAAAGTCGGACACAAGGGTTAAAGAAATGTGCCAGGGAAGGGAATTTCTCCAGCCCCACCGATCTTAAGGGCCCCAGCAAAATTTTCCCCCCGTTATCGCACCAAAACCCCCTTTTCCTGGACAAGGTTCTTGTCACCCAGGCCCCCTCGGAACCCCTTTTTTTGCGAAGACCTCCACACTCCTGACCACCCAAAACCCCCCAAAAGGGCCTTGGGGGAAAGAACCCTGACCCCTCCCTGCGGTTTTGAAGAAGCGGGGCGCCCCAGCCTAGACCACCGGGAAACCCCCCGAAACTCCACCCAGCTCACCCAGTGAGCTGTCACAGACATAATAGGGGGCCTTTGGCCTACTTACATTTCCCTGTATCGGGGGTCAATGGACTTTTCCGGGCCCCGAATGCAACAACGCCCCTTGGGAAAAAATTTGATGACACGGGGGCGGCCAGGGCAGGGAGGCTTTTCTGGAAAAAAAATGCCTTCCATCATCTTGTATTGGGGGCAGGCAAGGGCCATGATGGGCGGAACCCATTTTGTTTCCACCAACAGAAAGGCAACATTTCCAAGGACCCAAAAACCTGGCAATGCCGAAAATTTAAGGGTTTTTGGGTTTGGGGGGGTTTGGGTTTTAAAATGTTTTTTTTCCTCCCAAACCTGGGAAAACAGAAGGCTGGCTGCTAACCCCGGGGCCCCTGTAAACGGCGTGCAGGTCGTCAAACTGGCGGAAGGAGAAAGGGTAGGATGGGTCTCTGGTGGTGCTGGTGGTACTCGGGCGACGGTGGAGGCTGAAGCGGAGGCTGATCCCTGATCATGACTCTGAGAGACATGGGCAGCTGAGGAACGCTTGGTGGTGGCGGAGGAGGAGGAGGAGGAGGAGGAGGCGGAGACAGAGGGTGTGACAGTGGTTGGAGGCCCGGCGTCGGTCTGGCCTTTTTTGGCCAAGTGTTGCCTCCATTTCAACTCATGCATTCGCTGCATGTGACTAGACATGTTGGTGGTGGTTAACCACCTAAGGTTCTTGCCTCTACTTATGCGTTTATGGCAAAGGCGGCATATGACATCGCTGGGTGAATCAGAGGCTTGCTCAAAGAAGGCCCAGGCTTGAGAGGTCCTGGACCTTTTTGACGGCGATAAGCGAGGAGCGGGGTTTGCGCTGACCATGGCTGGCGGAATCATATCAGCGGACTTCTGCGACCGCCCTCTCCCTTTTTGAGGCGGAACCCGTACTGACACTACCCCATCGTCTTCCTCCTCGTCCAGTAATGAAGCGCTCGCAAGCAAATTCTGCTGAAAAGACCACGTTGGATCCGCAATGTCGTCATCATCATCATCAACACAGGTGACTTCGTCGTCCTGACATTCTGCATCCAGGAGCTGCGGGCTACAAGCAAGAGGGACTGCAAGGCGTTGCCGACCGCCCGGGATTTTTGCCGATTGACCGGCTTCCTTCTCCTCCTCTGATGGCATCAGTAACTGGGCGTCAGAGCAGAGAAAATCATCCTCTTTGGCCTCTTGATCTTTTAACATGCCTTCTGACCCCAACCGCATTTTGTCATCAAATTATCCACAGTGGTGGGTACACGAGTTGACATTTGGGCTGCTTCATATTGGACGGATGCTGATGATGCTGATGACAACATTTGTGGCCGTGACTAGGAGGACAAGGAGGTAAGACTGCTGGATGCAGGTTGCATTAACCAGTGAAGGACAGATTGGCGACGCTGTTCGTTACTGAGATTCACAGGGCCCTGACCCAGCGATGACAGGCCTGACGGCCCTGCAACTGATGATCCGCTGGCATGCGTGTTGTCGCCAGCACTGGAATGAGCACCTTCCTCGTACCTCTACCTCCATGTCCTACCCCCCTCTTTGCTCGCTTACCACCTGAATTTCGCTCCATGTTCAGAAATATAAAAATTTTAGAAGGTATGGAATAGTTTTGGAAAGTCTCTTATCAAAAGACGGCAAATCACAGCTATTCTCAAATCCCTCAAATCAAAACAAAATTGCTGGATTCACATTTAACTGCAAAGTAGATCTATCAACAAAGCTGTAGTGCGCCAAAGTGAAAAAACACGTATCTGTAATGTATTCGGATAATACAAGGTATTTTTTGGCACCTATCAATTCACCTGTGATGACTACAAAATTGCTGTATTCATATTTAAGTGCAAGGTGCCTTAATGAACAAAGCTGTAGTGCGCCACAGTGAAAAAAACACGTATCTGAAATGTATTCGGATAATAAAAGGTATTTTTGGCACTTTTCAAATCACCTGTGCTGACTACAAAATTGCTGTATTCACATTTAAGTGCAAGGTGCCTCAATGAACAAAGCTGTAGTGCGCCAAAGTGAAAAAAACACGTATCTGTAATGTATTCGGATAATAAAAGGTATTTTTTGGCACCTATCAATTCACCTGTGGTGACTACAAAATTGCTGTATTCACATTTAACTGCAAAGTAGATCTATCAACAAAGCTGGCCTGCGCCAAAGTGAAAAAACACGTATCTGAAATGTATTCGAATAATAAAGGTATTTTTGGCACCTTTCAATTTACCTGTGGTGACTACAAAATTGCTGTATTCACATTTAAGTGTAAGGTGCCTCAATGAACAAAGCTGTAGTGCGCCAAAGTGAAAAAACACGTATCTGAAATGTATTCAGATAATAAAAGGTATTTTTGGCACCTTTCAATTCACCTGTGGTGACTACAAAATTGCTGTATTCACATTTAAGTGCAAGGTGCCTCAATGAACAAAGCTGTACTGCGCCAAAGTGAAAAAACACGTATCTGAAATGTATTCGGATAATAAAAGGTATTTTTGGCACCTATCAACCTGTGCTGACTACAAAATTGCTGTATTCACATTTAAGTGCAAGGTGCCTCAATGAACAAAGCTGTAGTGCGCCAAAGTGAAAAAACACGTATCTGAAATGTATTCGGATAATAAAGGTATTTTTGGCACTTTTCAATTCATCTGTGGTGACTACAAAATTGCTGTATTCACATTTAAGTGCAAGGTGCCTCAATGAACAAAGCTGTAGTGCGCCAAAGTGAAAAAACACGTATCTGTAATGTATTCGGATAATAAAAGGTATTTTTTGGCACCTATCAATTCACCTGTGGTGACTACAAAATTGCTGTATTCACATTTAAGTGCAAGGTGCCTCAATGAACAAAGCTGTAGTGCGGCAAAGTGAAAAAACACGTATCTGTAATGTATTCGGATAATAAAAGGTATTTTTTGGCACCTATCAATTCACCTGTGGTGACTACAAAATTGCTGTATTCACATTTAAGTGCAAGGTGCCTCAATGAACAAAGCTGTAGTGCGCCAAAGTGAAAAAACACGTATCTGTAATGTATTCGGATAATAAAAGGTATTTTTTGGCACCTATCAATTCACCTGTGGTGACTACAAAATTGCTGTATTCACATTTAACTGCAAAGTAGATCTATCAACAAAGCTGGCCTGCGCCAAAGTGAAAAAACACGTATCTGAAATGTATTCGGATAATAAAGGTATTTTTGGCACCTTTCAATTCACCTGTGGTGACTACAAAATTGCTGTATTCACATTTAAGTGCAAGGTGCCTCAATGAACAAAGCTGTAGTGCGCCAAAGTGAAAAAACACGTATCTGAAATGTATTCAGATAATAAAAGGTATTTTTGGCACCTTTCAATTCACCTGTGGTGACTACAAAATTGCTGTATTCACATTTAAGTGCAAGGTGCCTCAATGAACAAAGCTGTACTGCGCCAAAGTGAAAAAACACGTATCTGAAATGTATTTGGATAATAAAAGGTATTTTTGGCACCTATCAACCTGTGCTGACTACAAAATTGCTGGATTCTAATTTAACTGCAAGGTGGCTATATCAACAAAGCTGGAATGGGCAAAATTGAAAAAGAACACCTATCTGAAATGTATACTGATAATAAAAGTGGAGTTTTGCACCTAACAAAGAGACCTGCAGTTACTAGAAAAGATGTGTATCCTAATATAAGTTCAGGCTGCCCAATATCCAGGAAATATTTCAATAGAAAACTGTTAATAATAAAGCTATTGCAGTGCAATGTCTACACTAAGTCTTGGTGAACTTTAGCCAGTATTCTTTATCGAGCTTGTCTGTGTTCGCCTGCGGCCCCCCCCGCCCCGCTCCCCCCCGTGACTTTACAGCGGTAGATGCTCCTTTAAAATTCTCTACCTAACTACATAAAATCTTCCAATCTCTGATCTAACTAAGTTGTAAGGATCACAGCTAACAGTAGAGCGAAGAAATAGAGTGAAGAGTGAAGAAATAGAATAATTTCGCTGAGCTGTTTGGACACAGGCAGAGCGCACGTCCTACTGCTATGAGACGCTGAGAGACCCTGATCATGAACAGGAAGGGCTGTTCTATGTAAAATGAGGTCATGTGATTTTTCCAGCCAATCGCAACCATACACATCCCAGTCATGACGTTGCACACACATCTCACCCTGCTCTATTCTGTAAGCTGATTTGCTGGCCGCCAAAATGACAATAAGCGCCGAAAATGGCACGATCTTAATAGATGATGCACAGATTTTAACCTAAATTATCGCATGATCTAAAAATTTCGATCAACATAAAAACTGTGCCGATTTAAACTTTGTTGATAATAATCGCTCAACACTACTCCTCTTTGATCATACAAAAAGTTGTGGGATATTCATTTGCATTGACACAAAAAAGCACATGAAAATTTGTCAGTTATGCGAGTTTTTCCCTTTAAGTGCATGCACATTTCTTAGCATCCTTTTGATGGCATGTGATCTTAACCATAATGGTACTGTATTCCTCTGACCTGAGTAAGGTTGATTTGCACAAAAAATGCCATGTTTTTCATGGTTTTTATATGGGTGTGTACTGTGGCCAAAGGTCCCCTAACACATATCCAAACCTTGCTGTGATGATGTACAGGTGGTTGAGAAAATTGGTAGACAGCTATTTTTAAAATGTATTTAATATACTCAGTATATAGAGGTCTAGTTTTGAGCTACCTAGGTTACTTCCTGATGAATCAAGTGTCCCCCAAAAATCATAGTACATTGCTTGCAATAGCTGTCCCTTTTATTGTTCTTCAAAGACATAATGATCCTTAACCTTTCATTATGGGTTCAAACATTTATGTGCTGACATGGGTAGTTGAGAGCATTGGTGATGGATTATACTGGGTAGTTGAGAGCATTGGTGATGGATTACACTGGGTGTTTAAGCTTGAAAAGGAGAGATTGTCATATAGTGGCTTATGTCAAAACTACTCATGTTATTTTCCATGAGGTCCCTATGACTCCCAAAGATCCCATAGCACCTAGCTTACAAATACAGTCCTTAGCTGGTTCTAAAGCTTCCCCTTTTATTGTCACGTCACAGGAATAAATGTTTCATAACCCTCCCATTATAGATCCAAGCCTTTCTGTAATGGTGGAGGATGTGGTTAAGGTTATTGATGTTAGCGTTTCAACTCATGGTTTCAAGGTTGAATAAAGTAGTTTACTCAATTAGGCTGTAAAATCAGATGAAGAACAGCATTTCTGTTATGAATAGTAATCAATCATGTATGAAGAACACATGGAGACCTTGTTGCATCAGATTCTCTGGTTTACCAGCATTCAAATAGTTTTCTGGGTCTTTAATATTCGATTGTGTATTTTTAAAATAGATATCAATATCAGTTAGTGGAAGTCTTACTCCCGTCTTCTCAACTGATTGACTCCTGGTTGGAGTAATGGCATCTTCCTGCAGGTTCGGTCTCCTGTTCCTCATGCCATTCCAGCTTGTCACGGTTGGAGGTAGTGGATCCTCTGGCCCACCGCAAGCGATGGCGTAAGCCACGCCAGGGAGCGGAATCTAAGTAGGTCCCGGTTTTCACCAGAGCCCACCGCAAAGCGGGATGGACTTTCTGCGGCGGGAGTCTACCAGGTCGCTACCCCTGACGTGACTTGCTTGCAGAAGCAGCCGAGGTGTAGCGTGGTACAAAATCGGAAGGCAGGCTTGTAGTTGGGGACAGGCAGATAGGTCAGGACAGGCGGCAGTGGTTCGTGGTCATGGACAGGCAGGAAGGTCAGGGCAGGCGGCAAGATTCGTGGTCGAAGATCCGAGGCAAACCGTATGGTACACGGTAATCAGAAAAAGACTCAGGAACGCTTTCTCAATACGCAATGGGCACTAAAGATCCGGCAGGGTAACCAGGAAGAGGCAGGCTTAAATAGGGGCAGCGACTGGCAATAGCAAATTACCGGTGCACTGGCCCTTTAAATTTAACACTGCCGTCACGCGCGAGCACTAGGGAGTGGGACCGCGCGCGCCGTGGGACAGAGACTGCAGCAGGAGCGTGGCCGGGTAAGTAGGCATGGGGACCGGCAGAGGGGGACGAGCGCGCACGTGACCCGACATGCGTGTCGCGGCGCCGCCGGCAGCGGGGTACGGATGCGCCCGCGACCTGGGATGAGGGTTGCAGGGGCATCTGTGACACAGCTCCACCATCACATTCCCGATGAAGGGCTCTGCCCGAAACATTATTGAATGTTATAGTGAACTAAAGCACTGATGTAAATGCTGAACTGATACCTGTATCCTCTGACTCATAATTAAAATGCTTGTTGAATCTCCTTGTCTGTACTGTGGTGATACAAAAATAAACGTATTTCACTAATTCAAGCATACTCCAGACTATTGGAATGTGGCTTCTCTTGCACAGATATTTCTGGTACAAAATAGAGGCTAGAGTGCTCACCTTTGTTCCAAAGCTCCTTTAATCAGCTGATCAGTGAGGATGTCAAGTCAGACCCCTTTTGATCTGATATTGATGACTTATTCTTAGTATAGGTCAACAACATAAATGTCTCAGAAAATTCCATTAAAAATATTACAAGTTTAGTTTCAGGTTTGTGTGTATCCTTGATTAATAGTCACAGCGGACACCTTTAGCTGCATCCAGACACAGGTGAAAAATTCCACTTCCATGGCAATTCTGCAGAAGAATCTGCGTCAAAATCCCATTCCCATGCCTAATTCTGTAAATTGCTGGTGATTTGGAGTATACAGCCCAAATCAACTTCTTAATTCAGCCTTAATTTCTTTCATCTACCCAATATGCTATATAATGCTGCCCGTAAAAGTCAACTTCTGTATGAGGGTTTTTGTTTTGAAGCAACAAGCTGTAGTTTTAGGTGCCATTTTGTAAGTAAAGTTTTTAATTTATATTCACGTATGTGTTAAATGCATGAAAAAGCAATTGTTGGGATATCAAATGTCTTAACTACCATTTTGTTCAACCCCTTTTCAACACTGGATGTACCCACATGTCTAATATGGCAAGGAGTTCTCACAAATGGGCATATCGGTACATCCAGGAGATCGTGCAGTAGATTTGTATTGATTTGTCTGTTTATATCTGTGTGTGTCTCTCTTTTTGTAAAATCCCCATGAATTCCATGATTGACAATGCCCTCCAGTGTATGCAACCCTTGAACAGCCGTTCGAGGGTGTATACTGTTGTGCATGATGTGTGCACACCGCACGTTTAGAAACCCAAATCCTGGATCTAAATAAGCAAGTGGCAACACTGAAATCAATTGCCGACTTGGAAGCGAGTCTGCTACTCACTGAGCAAGCACTCACTGGGGTAGATGCTTAGGAGGATGGCAACATGGAGGTAAAGGGACATAAGGCAGCTAGCTGGGTAACAGAAGGAATGGTAGAGGGAAAAGTGTCAGGCAGGCTAGTCCTGATCTGGCACACCTCAACAAATTTGCAAGATTTGATGGATGGGGGGCATGTCACTTCAGAAATAGCGATGTTGTAGCAAGACACTTCCCCTGTCTATTCTAGTAAGGTGGGGAATAGGAGTACAAGACAGGCTAGAAAGGTCCTCGTAGTTGGGGTCTCCATTATTAGGGGAACAGACAGGGCAATCTATCACAAAGACTGGGATCGTCAAACATTATGTTGTTTACCTGGGGCCCAAGTTCAACATATTGTGGATATGGCTGACAGATTGCTGGGTGTGGCTGATGAGAATCCAGCTGTTATGGTCCACATTGCCACCAATGACAAAGTTAGAGGTAGGTGGAGTGTCCTTAAAAACAATTTCAGGGACTTAGGAAAAAAGCTCAAGGTCAGGACCTCCAAGGTAGTATTTTCAGAGATACTACCTGTGCCACGGGCCACACCAGAGAGGCAGCGGGAGATTAGAGAGGTGAGGAGGTGGCTCAAAAATTGGTGAAAGAAAGAGGGATTTGTTTTTTTGGAGAACTGGGATGACTTCTGTCTTGGCTACAGACTCTATGCTAGGGATGGGCTGCACCTATAGAGGCAGGGTACAGCTGTATTGGCGGACAAAATGTCCAGGAAGTTGGAGGAATATTTAAACTAGGGACTGGGGGAGGGCAACTACACAGCATGCAAGATAGTGAAGATAGAGAGCTAGGAATTAGTAATAAATCAGGAGATGGATTGGAGGGAGGGGGTGTAGCACAGTTTAAAAGGACTGGGTTAAAAGATTGAAAAACAAAAAATCTCTAAATTGCATGCAGACTAATGCCAGGAGTCTCACCAACAAAATAAATGAACGAGAATTATTTATTGCTGAAGAAAAATATGACATAGTGGGGAAAACTGAGACATGGCTGGATCATGGCTGGAGACCTATGACTGAGTGGTTAACTTACAGGGTTACAGTTTATTTAGAAGAGATAAGTGGGTGGTGGGGAGGTGTATGTCTTTATGTAAAATCCTGGCTGAAGCCAACACTACAGGAAGATATAGATACAGGAAATGAACATGTGCAGTCAATATGGGTAGATATACATGGGGGTAATAACAATATAAAAATTTTACTAAGAGTCTGCTATAGGCCATAAAATATAACAGAACCCATGGAAGATGTACTTCTCAGGCAAATAGATGAGGCAGTTAATCATAATGAGGTTGTTATTATGGTTGACTTTAACTACCCAGACATAAATTGGGAAACTGAACTCTCATAAAGGAAACAGGTTTTTGTCATTAATTAAACCCTTCTAGGCTTAGTATTGACTAATAGACCTGATAGAGTAACAAAGGTTCAGGTTGGGGAGCACCTAGGAAATAGTGACCACAATACAATGAATTTCCATTTATTAAGGAGCCACAAAAACACTGAATTTTAGAAAGGATAATTTTAATCTGCGTAGAGAGGCCCTAAATTGCACTGACTGGGACACGTCTTCAAAAATAACAGAACAGATAATAAATGGGAGATCTTTAAGAACATCTTAAGCACCCATTGTGAGAGGTACATACCATATGGTAATAAAATAATTAGAAACAGGAAAAACCCAATGTGAAACAACAGAGATGTAAAGGAGGTAATAAATAACAAAAAAAGTGTTTCAGCTACTTAAACAGGAGGCCAGTGAGGAGACACTAAAAAACTATAAAGAAAAAATTAAATATGTAAAATAATGATAAAGGCAGCAAAGCTGGAGACAGAAAGACATATTGCCATAGAAAGTAAAACTAACCCAAAAATATTTTTAACTATATAAATAGTAAAAAGATTAAAACTGAAAATGTTGACCCTTTAAAAAGTAGTGCACAAGTATTGTAGAGGCAGATGAGGAGAAAGCAAACTTACTAAACATTTTTTTCTCCACTGTATTAACTGAGGAAAATAACCTTCCTATTGATGAGCAGAGGGATGAGGTAAACTCCACCTTAAATGTTTCTTGTATAAGCCAAGTGCAGCTCTGTTTTAAGAAGATTAAAATAGACAAAGCATCGGGTCCTGATATTATACATCCCCGTGTGCTATGGGAGTTAAGTTCTGTCACAGATAGACCCCTATTCTTAATATTTATGGACTGTATAATAATGGGATATGTCCCAAAGGATTGTAGCAAATAAGGTGCCAATATTCAAACACGGGTCAAAAAATTATTCTGGAAGGTATAATCCAGTAAGTTTAACCTCTGTTGTTGGTAAAATGTTTGAAGGTTTTCTAAGAGATTATATACTAGAGTATCTATTGAAAATAAATGTATAACTCCGTTCCAGCATGGGTTTATGACGAATTGGTCCTGTCAAACTAATCTCATTAGCCTCTATGAGAAGATTATTATTGTTTATTTTAGAGTGCCATGGATTTTAGGGTGCTGTACATTCAAGGGGGTTACATACATAACATAAGTCAAACAAGTACAATGGTGACAATATGTGACTAACAACTGGTACAGAGGGAAAGAGAACTATGCCCGCGAAGGTTTAAATCTACAAGGAAGTGGGAAAGAGACAAAGTGAAGGGCAGACATGTCTGTGGAGGGTATAGTAACAGCAGGGTTATTGTAGGTTATAGGCTATCCTGAAGAGATGGGTTTTCAGGTTGCTTTTGAAGTTGGTGGAAGTGGAAGACAGTCTGATGTCTTGGGGCAATGAGTTCCAGAGTATGAGGGAATCACGAGAGAAATATTGGAGAAGCTTGTGTGAGGAGATGACAAGAAGAGAGCAGAGAAGTAGGTCCTGTGACGAGAGGAGATTGCGCGAGGGGAGATATCTGGAGATTAAGGCATAATTGTATGGAGGGGAGAGGTTATGGAGAGCTTTGTAGGTCATGGTTAGTAACTTGAAATTATTTCGCTGGGCAATGGGTAGCCAGTGAAGGGATTGGCAGAGGAGAGCAGGAGTGCTAGATGGGAGGCCTCAGAGAAGGATGTTGCAGTAGTCTATGCAGGAGATGACAAGGGCATGGACCAGCATTTTTGTAGCATCAGGGTTAAGGAATGAGCGGATTAGTGAAATATTTAGTTGTAGATTATTTGTAGACGTGATCGGGGATGAGGCATTGGTTGTTATATATCTAGATATTTCTAAAGCATTTTATACTGTGCTACTTAAAAGATTGTTAACTAAAATGAGAACGCTTGGACGGGGGGAAAATGCTTGAAAGTAACAGGCTCAGTGATAGAAAACAAACGGTAGTGATTAATGGTAGATATTCAGACTGGATCCCTGTCACTAGTGGGGTACCACAGGGTTCAGTATTGGGCCCTATCCTCTTTAATATTTTCATTAATTGTCTTACACATGGATTGCACATTAGAATTTCAATTGTTGCAGATGATACTAAACTCTGTAAAGTAATCAACACAATAGAGGATAACGTTTTATTACAATGGTTTCTGGATAAGCTGGAGACCTGGGCAGAGGAATGGCAGATGAGGTTTAACACAGATAAATGCACGGTTATGCACATGGGGAGGAAAAATCCATTACATAACTACATGTTAAATGGAAAAATGCGGGGTAAAAGTGACATGGAGAAGGACTTGGGAATCCTGGTGGACAGTAAACTTAATTGTAGCAGCCAGTGTCAGGCAGCAACTGCTAAGGCAAACAGGATCATAGGATGTATTAAAAGGGGCATAGATGCACATGATGAGAACATTATTCTCCCAATATACAAGTCACTGGTTAGATCACACATGGGATATTGTGTACAGTTTTGGGCACCAGTTCACAGGAAAGACATTGTAGAGCTTGGATGTGTTCAAAGGCGGCAATCAAAAATGATAAAAGGAATGGGTGGACTACAATACCCAGAAAGATTAGCAAGATTATAATAAATATGTTTAAATATATTACAGATCAATATAGGAATCTCTCCCAAGATCTTTTTAGACCCAGGACTGTATCCAGAACAAGGAGGCATCCTCTATGTCTTGAGGAAAGAAATTTTCTACATAAACATAGAAAGGTATTCTTTACTGTAAGAGCAGTGACACTGTGGAACTCTCTGCCAGAGGAACTTGTCATGGTAAATTTACTAACAGAATTCAAAAAGGGTCTGGATGCATTTCTAGAGTGTAATAGTATAACAAGTTATAGTGACTCAGGTTTCTGAAGAAGGATCATTGATTCAGGGATTTATTCTGATTGCCAGTTTGGAGTCGGGAAGGAATTTTTCTCTAAAATGAGGACAGTTGGCTTCGATCTCAAGAGGTTTTTTAACTTCCTCTGGATCAACACTTTAGTACAATAGGCTGAACTAACTATGTAACTGTCATGATCGTGCCCGACAGACCCCCAGCTTTGGGCTCTGGTCTCCGGCCATGGCCGTTAAACTGGCTCCTTGCTCCTGGGTGATTGACCGTTCTATCTTCCTATCTTGTTTTCTGTCCCTTCCTCCTATTGCCTTTGTCTTTAGTTTTCCTGGCAGGTATTTAAGGGCTGTTCTGTCTCCTCCCGTTGCCTGTTATACTGGTCTGTTTCTGCCTATAACTCGTCCTCTCTATTCTGTGCCTCCCTGGTTACCTTGCTCAGCTTGTTTCACGTTTATTCTTCTGCCTTCTGACTTTGTACCGCGTTCCCGTTAGTTACCGACTTCACTTACCTGACTTTCCCTTATTGTGTTTTGTATTGTTTGTCTGCGTCTTGTGTTTTCACGCTATTCAGTATAGCGCTCAGTATTCTGGTTGGGGCCGATCTATTAAGGAGTCGGGCACCCCAAAAGGCAGGGACAGGGGTCGGGACCAGTGTCAGGGCCTCACACTATACGTGTCTGTTTGTGCGCCCCTGACTGGTCCCTTACAGTAACTATGTAAAATGATATGTCAGTATTTTTCGTAAGCATACTAGGGAATAAAAAAGATAATACATTTCTTTCATAGTAACCATTTTTTTTATATTTCAGCCCAAACCAAAACCTGTGTTAGGATTGGGAGATTCCTTCTAATAATCCCTTCTTGTACTTGATACTTTACTTTCTGAAATTACACTTCTACCCTTATTTTCAATGATAGTGCCTGCCCTATACCTCATCCATTTTGGATATCCTCAGTGTTTTAATATTTCTTGTACTTCCCCAATTGTTGGTCAAAATCCTTTCTGACTAAGCAAACTGTTTTCATTCTGATACAGTCACCGACTGGAAAAGAGCATATTGTGTTCTTTGGGTGATTGCTTCTCACCTGATGAATGGTATTTCCGGCTGTGAATTTGCAATACAATTAAGTAATAACCATGCTGGACTCCACATTACCCTCCAGCATAATATCCAAAAAAGAGATTTCTCTCCTATTAGCAGCACAAATGAACTGTAACTGATCACTTTAATGTAGGAAAGGAAATCCTAAAACTCTGACTCCCACCACACCCATACAATGAGCACATCAATAGAGCGACTGTATCAATGTCTGTGGTCACCTAATGCATGATGGCAGGAAAAAACATTTCTCCTCCCACCATGCCATGTACAAAACTGGCAATGACGGGCAAGTCCTTCACCACCACCATGGGTTTAAAAAATAAAAAAAAAACTGCTCACATGAAGCACAAAAAAGGATTTTCTTTAGGGAGATATTTTAAAACCTGGGTGACATATTTTCCATTAAGTCCTCTGTATAATTATAATTATAAACACTTTGCTTCCTTTCTCTGTTTTTGTGGTATGTATTAATACAAAGAACAAATAATACATGTAAACCACATGAACTGACTTGCCCATTCAAAGTTGTTAAACATGTTGAGAACCTGCTTCCGAGCTTTGATTTAATCAGGGGTTTGGGTTATTAACAGTCGGATAAATGTATCAATCCATTTGCGCATTTTCTTATTAAGAGACCTAATCCCTGAGATCATGGGATGTACTGGGGTTTAGTGATAGATTTTTGGATTTTTTTCTGTTAACTCTATGAAAACTTTACTAAACAGGTCTGTAAGTATTTGTTTTATCTAGAATAGTCAAACCCTAGAAAATACCTTTTCCATCACAATCCCCATGTCTGCCATTTTTATTGTGAAATGATCATTCTTCTTTTACTCAGAAAAAGCCCTCTCTTCGCCTTATGTGAGGTTTGCAGGGTTAACTTGATGCAACACCTTGTCCTGTAAATCAAAACTTTTATATATACCAACTGCTCTTTGTACTGAAGATGAGTATATGTATTGGTTGATAACATTGTTTGCATGTCATCCTCACAATTTATTAATTAATTGTCTGTCCAAAAATGTCTATGAACAGTTAGGGATCTTACAAATCTATTCACATTCAGTAAACTCGCAAACAAATTAAGAAGGACATGTATGAAAACTGTCCAGGTCTAAGACTTTCCTTGTTGCCCAAAGCAACCATTCAGAACTCCCCTTTCATTTTTTCAGAGCACTATATGGAATGAAAGGGGTTCTCTGATTGTTTGTTATAGGCAACAAAAAGTCTTAGACCTTGACAGTTTTTTTTAAATGAGGCCTTACAATTGAAGGAACAAAATTCAAACCTTATAATTAAACATTCACATGATCTGTAGTTAAAATGTGGGTAGAAAATTTTTTGTCCAAAGTCATTTAAGGGGTTTTCAGAATCTGTTCTTCACAGTCAGCTTCAGATTGCCACTTCCTGTTCTATACCATTGACTGACATTTCATTGATGCTATTCCTAGCTCAGCCTGGTGGTGATGGAGGGTTATTAACAAGAGGACATCAGGCTACAGAGCACTAAAGGGTTAAATTTTCTCAGTAAGAAAGAAAAACAAGATTGTGTTCTGCTGATAAGACACAGCAGGGAGTGATATCACCATCCATGCCAAGGCTGCTAGAGCATAGGGAGAGGGTTGTTAACCTAGGAAAGTTTGTGTACTCAAACAGGAGATAAGAACTGCTCTAACTCTGAAATATATAACTTCTGATATAATGTATAACATCTCATTTCAGGTGGTAAAAAATGTAATATAATTAATATGAAGAGGTAGAGTGTAAATTATCATTTATTTCTGGTGGTAGAGTTTGTAACACAATTCATTTCAGGGCCACAATATATACTTTATATGAGCCTTTAGCTATCCTGATCAGCAGGGCCAGCAACATTCCTTCCACAGGCTCTCTAATGCTGCTGGCTTCTGTTAGTCAATGTAAAACTGTGGTTGTTGCTTAGTTAGTCTCTGGTACTCTGGCAGATACACTGAGCACATTTAGTGACACCAGCCAGTAGCAGTACTGAAGAGCCTGCAGTGAATAGTACTGATAACTGCAGAATTGCCATGTAGCCTACTCTCAACCTGAATGAGGTGCTGCTCTCAATGCCCAAATTAACATGATCCCAATTCAACCTCCCTCCTACTGTGATGCCAGCCATTCTACAAAACCTCACATATTGATCACCAATGATGTACACTCCTCAACAATGAAATTGCAACACCAAGAAGGACAAGTCTTAAGGTTATGGACATCAAGGAAGTAGCAGGTGTCAATAATATCTGCTAATGATTAAACTTTCGAGTATCTAGCTCCAATCTGTGACATATGGGAAGGGTATAAAAGCTAGCTTTAAAAATAAAAAGTTAAAACCTCAAAATCAAATCCGATCAAAATGAAATAAATCCACTTGACAGTTATCACTACCTGTTGAAAATTGAGAGGGACAGAATCCATGAACTGAGAGTCCTTGGTTCAGGAAATCACTGTGTGCCTAGTCCAAGATGTTAGCACTGTTTCATGTTGTGTGTCCTGGTGGTTGGGAGAACAATGACGAACTGGAATAACAGCAAGAGGTGCATGGAGGTGAACCTCTGCACAGACATAATAGTCTAAATGAAAGAATAGCACTTAGCTATCAATTCTGTACTGCAAGTGGAATTGGATGTGACATCCCAAACTATCACTGTGTGCCAGAAGGCCAACTACAGATGTTCCATTGACCTCAAACCACAACTCTCAAAAGCTTTTATGGTGTGCAGCAAAAATGGCATTTTAGGCTGGAATAAAAGTCTATCCTTTTCAGCAAGGAGTCCCACTTTGAGGCAGACTCAATGACAGCCGCAAAAATGGTCTGGGGACCACGTGACCCCGACAAGCTTGTCGGTGTTACATTGATTTGGTCACTTGGTACAGCCATTTCCTCAAAGTGTCCTGGGGATCATTATTCAAGAGGAAAACATCAGACTGAATGTTGCTCTTTCTACTCTGAGCAGCCTGAACGGCCTAAGTGTGCAACTATGGCTAATAAACATCTCCAGACTTGTCCAACACCAAGCACAGCTGGGTTGACATTGGTTGGCAATTGCAAAGAGAGCAACCTGCAGCCAATCTTGATGATTTGCATGCCCAAGTGCATTCAGCATGGCATAACATTCCTTAAGAACCTTACTGGTAGTATCTCAAGGAGTGTAAGTGTGTGTAATTTGGTGCTCTTACTGGATAGAGGATAAATTGAGGGGTATTGGATAATTTTTTTCTATTTTTTTTAATCATCCACATATAATTAACATGTCTGCCGATCCTGTAATTACAACGATTCCTAGAATTTCCCTTCTTGGAATTGCATATATATATATTAATAGGAAAATAGGGATCTCTTCCATTAGTGGTTAGAGCACTGCTGCAGGGGTTAAAAAAATTGAATCACTTCTATTGCCTTCTTCTCCCCCTTGCTGAGTCCAAGAAGAGGAGAAGTCCACCACAGCTTCAAATTCCCTATTGAAATAGATAAAAGGGTTAAACTGAGCTGAACAAACTTACCTTTATTGTTTTATTGTAAATTCATCTTGAATATTTATTTGACATAGAACATTCTTTGGTTTAGTTCTACATTAGAGCGACATTTCAGTTAAATGGATGAGTACACAAATGATTTAGATTTTCTATCTACCTAAATTCTATTTTTCATTGAAAAACTGACCTTTTATCTGTACATGTAAAGTTGACTTTTTCTCTCTTCGATCATATCAAGATGTAGAAACGTCACTTTAACATCTGTGTGTGAAGGTCACCTACTAAATGTGGTTAGCCTCTACGATTCATTAGCAAACATGAACTGAAAGAGAACCTTTAACTGCTGTTTGAGTGACTCTGATGAAATCATTACTCCTAATGCTTGTCTAGTATGGAATCAATGAGGTGTGGCTATACTATTTATAATCATTGTAGCTTTGTGCCTATTTATGTTAAAACATAATTGCTAAATGCTATCCGTAGAGAGAGAGAAAGAGAATATAAATAGAGAAAACTGGTACAAAAGAAATTCATCCACAGGTTAGTGATTTCAATATCCTTGAGCTAAGTAAAATAAATATTCTGTTTTGCTCACTTTAACTGAGAAAAGCTACAACAAGACATTACAAATGCAAGCTAATATTTACTCATGGTTATTACCATAAACTCAAGCATGCAGAATATCACAGTGCGCAGCTTTATGTTAAAACACACAATGTTTTCCTGCACGACAGATGTAATATTAAATGATACTTCAACGTGAGAGTTATACGCTATTGTGATTTGCATTCATGTAGAAGTATTATAATTTAACCCATGGCACAACTAAGGCTCTGCTTTGTTATGATGTAAACCATAACGGCAGTGTTGAAGCTATTAAATGATGGACACCAACTTCCCATGATGGACCTCATGAACCCATAATGCAATGTATTGGGTTTGGCTGTAGTGTTCATTGCTTTGATGGGAAGAATATCCCAGCATGCCTTTTCTATTTTTTTTTTTAGAATATTTTCTATTCTGTTGACGTGGAATATTTTCATGAAACAGAAAGGCTTACTAATGTTAGGTTATGAATGGTGCTACATAGCTGGATGAAGAGCCATAATCTTGTGAGATTTAATGATTTACCCATCTGGTTGTTTTTAATGAATTTGCTCTTCCCCTCCTGCTTCAGGTTCCCACTTTCTGTGCAGGCTGTGGATGATTCTCCAACATTGACAAACTTCTTAACTTTGCTAGCTCCTATTCCTTATTGAGCCTGTAAGAGGGACATAAGTAATGGAGAAGACAGAAGAGCTGTATTTTTCACAAGAATAAGAAAGACTTACATGTTGACAAGACATGCTGTTAGCTATTAAATTACTCTGTTATCCTTAAATACACAACTATGTGCTATGCAGACCTGACAGGATGGCACAAGTCTGCTCTTTGGTTAGTAGCACTAAAGGTTAGGATATGTTCACGCGACATATTTGCAGCGCATACTTCGGTGCATAATTGCATGGACACTCCCCCTGCAAATGTGGTTAAATCATTTGTCCAGTTTAGCATTCATTGAGTGCTGTGTAAAATCATCATCCTCGGTCAGACAACGATTTTACAATTGTATTTCTCTGCACATACTAAGCATCCTTAAAAAGAAGTGGCCTATCACTTAGTTACATAGTTACATAGTTTGTAAGGCTGAAAAAAGACAAGACGTCCATCCAGTTCAGCCTGTTGTGCTAAAGTGTTGATCCAGAGGAAGGCAAAAAACCCCAATGAGGTAGAAGCCAATTGTCCTCATTTTAGGGAAAAAATTCCTTCCCAACTCCAATCTGGCAATCAGAAAAATCCCTGGATCAACAACCCTTCTCCAGAATCCTATACACTATAACTTGTTATATTATGACGCTCCAGAAATGCATCCAAACCCTTTTTGAACTCGGTTAGAGAATTCACCATGACAAGTTCCTCTGGCAGAGAGTTCCACAGTCTCACTGCTCTAACAATAAAGAATCCTTTTCTATGTTTATGTTGAAACTTTTGTTCCTCAAGACGTAAAGGAAGCCCCCTTGTTCTAGATACAGTCCTGAGTATAAATAAATCTTGGGAGAGATCTCTATATTGACCTTTGATGTATATAAACATATTCATTATGTCCCCCGAAGCCGTCTTTTCTCTAAACTAAATAACCCTAATCTTGCTAATCTTTCTGGGTGTTGAAGTCCATCCAGACCTTTTATTATTTTTGTTGCCCGCCTTTGTACCTGTTCAAGCTCTACAATGTCTTTCCTGTGCACTTGTGCCCAAAACTGTACACAATATTCCATGTGTGGTCTAACCAGTGACTTGTATAATGGGAGAATAATGTTCTCATCATGGGCATCTATGCCCCTTTTAAGACACCCCATGATCCTATTTGCCTTGGAAGCTGCTGCCTGACACTGGCTGCTACAATTAAGCTTACTGTCCACCAGGATTCCAAAGTGTTCTCCATGTCACTTTTACCCAGTGTTTTTCCATTTAACACATAGTCATGTAATGGATTTTTCCTCCTCATGTGCATAACCTTGCATTTGTCTGTATTAAACCTCATCTGCCATTTCTCTGCCCAGGCCTCCAACTTACCCAGATCCCTTTGTAATAACATATTATCCTCTATTGTGTTACTTTACAGAGCTTAGTATCGTCTGCAAATATCGATATTCTACTGTGCAATCCATGTGTAAGATCATTAATGAAAATATTAAAGGGGATAGGGCCCAATACTGAGCCTTGTGGTACCCCACTAGTAACAGGGATCCAGTCTGAGTATGCACCGTTAATTACCACCAGTTGAGCCAGTTGCTTACCCACTTGCACACTTCTTTCTGGCGTTTATGCATCAAGAAATACAGGGAGTAGGAGGCAGAGAGCTGCCTCGTGTTGAAAGTATGTACTTTCATCTGCACTAATGAATGCGTGTTGCAGAGTAAATCTGTTCATGCTGCAATACATCGTATGAATGTACCCTTAGGCCATGTTCACACGGCGTAAAATGGGCCGTAATTTGGTCCATAAATACGCGCCGTAGTGCGCAAATTATGGGCTGAAAACGGCCCAGTAATTTCGGTAATCCACAGTTCTCATAGAGAACTATGGATACGTCTCCTCTCCCTGCTCGGTGAATGCGCCGAAGGGGGAGATAAGTGATATGTGAATTACCAGCGGCGTATACGCGCCGCTGGTAATGCAAGTCTATGGGCCGGCGATGTGCCGGCCCCCCGCTCCCTCCCCCTCTCCCGCCCCGCCCCCAGCCACACGGCGTAATTGCGGGGCGTAATTACGTCCCGCAGTTAAGCCGTGTGAACATAGCCTTAGCGTTTTTCTCAGTAGATAACAGGGAGTGACATCACTAGTTTAACCACTACCAGAGCAGACAGAAGTAACTGATAACTCAGGGAAGCTTGTGTAAACAAGTAGGAGATAAGAACTGCTCTAACTTGAAATTAAATCGAAATAAAATCAGTGAAAGATGGTAAATTATTTAACTTTAAAAACACAGACACACAGCCATACTCACAACTTCATAACTGGAAAAAAAAAAGCATTCCCAGTAGGAGGCAATATAAGCTCCAGTGCTTTATGAGAGAAATTGCACAGGTGCAGGTACTGATGAACAATTGCTCCCACACCTTTCTTTGAGGGGGCAATTGCTTAGTAAAAAAAAAAAAAAAAACTGCACATTGGGTAAGAACCAGTTCATATCAGTATTAAAAAAAAACACAATATCAAACATGGGGAGATACTCAAATGCAAAAATAATGATGAATGGCTACTCGCACACCTTCCAATTTCATAAAGATAAGGCTTATATAGGGTGGCAGTTATATGGTTTGATGTGGTGCACCATGCTGGCTTACAACCAATTGATGACACCCTTAGGGCACGTCCCCATGGCACAGGACAAATAACGGTCAGTTTATCCGACTGGTATTTGAACTGTTTTCGGGCCGTGTTCACGTCTGCAGGGGGATGGCTGTTCTCCATGGTTAGCGGAGAAAAGCCCTCTCTCCTCCTATTGACATGTTCATATTCCACCCGAAAACCAGGCAGAAGAATGAACATGTTCAATGTTTTTCGGACCCGTGCAGTGTGGAACGATAGGTGGGTTTTCCATAGCGGACCATTTTTAAGTTTTTCAGCCGGTTTGCAGACGGTTTTTAAAACCGAAAACCCTCTTAAAAGCCAGCTGAAAACCCGTGCCGTGGGGACATGGCCTTACTATTTGATCAAGCAGGTTGACCAACATGTGCATAAGTGCATAAGTGCACTAGCATATTTCAAGGTTTTTCTGCATACTCATGTGAACTGGTTCTTATCCAATGTGTAGTTTTTTTTTTTTTTTTTTTTTTTACTAAGCAATTGTCCCCTTCACAGATATTAAAGAAAAAACACAAGCAAACATTCTTAAAAAAAAGTGTGTAACATAAAAACATGAGTTAAACATTTTCTGATGACACATTCCCAGTTTTTTTAATGACATTACATGATATAATACTGGGGCACCTTTACTATTTCTGTCTAGAGGTCAGACAGTATATAGTTAGGGTAGTGTATAGAAGTTTAAGGATGTGCAAAATGTCTAACTGGCTCATGCCGTTTGATAATTTTGGTGCATCTGTAGACTATTAGTTGACTTGCTTTTGCTTTTCTATTTTGGCACAATCCTGGTGCACATTTTTACATTTAAGCCATGCTCATTTAGACTAGGTGACAACACCTTTATTGAATGCAGCAGCACAAGGGTTTAAAACAAATACTAAATGTGTCTGCTCTAAAAATTTGCTAAACTGCACCACATTTTGGTATATTTTACGAGATTAGTGTCACAACCAGTATAATAAATTTGCCCCACTGCGTCTTATTCATATCAAAAAACTGCGCAGTTTATGATATAACTGAAGTTGCGTGATGCTAAAAAACTTCCACAAAAGCCTATATCCTCTGTTGAACCCTACTAAGGACTCTGTTAAGTGTCTAATATTGACTATTTTTTTTACTATTGTAGTCACATGATTAAGTATGTCAGGTTATAAATTGTGTAATGTACTTTCTTAATAATTTCCTCACAATTTTCAAGACCTCAGCTTCTCATTTAACAATGTATTTATTTTAAGTGGGTAACAAAATGTCCTGGTCATGTGATAATAAAATTGCAAATAAAAAAGGCAGAAGCTTTATTTGGCAGGCATAATGATAAGTAGAGATGGGCGACATTTCTCAAAAATTCGATTCGGTGACTTCGCCGAATTTCCCGACAAAAATAACTTTGTTCCGAATTATTCGGGACGAATCACGTTAAAAAACAGCTATTTCCAGGCTGCACAGAGCCTGCAGGGTGCTGTAGAACGTTGTGCCATGCTTAAATATGCAGAGGAAGCTTGGTTTGGTCTTCATACAATGTTGTGTTTTAGTATGACACGCACATGACTGCCGCCGCTCTTAGAATCGCTTCACTTTAAAATTCCCTGGGCACTTAAGAGGGCAAAACTGACCAAAAAACTGAAGGGGGAAAGTAGCCTGATAAAGTCATGGCAGCGACAGCTGGAAAAATAACAAGGTGAGGGTCAGGTGGCAACATCCAGTGAAACAGGAGATGTGTGGGGTGACGGCGACGGCCACAGAACGCTTGAGGACAGACAGTGGCACAATGACATTCTAGAGGGTCGCAAAAAAAGAGTTGGCCACAGAGTGGCACAATGACACAGTGTGTCGGTCATGGAGCAGCCACAGCAGCAGCATGTGGGTCTGGGACAAGTGGCTCAATGACAGAGTGTGTAGGTAACAGCAGCAGCACACAGCAGCAGCATGAGGTCAGGACAGTGGCACAATGACTTTCTGGAGGTGGCAAAAAGCGGACGTGAGGCATCAGAGTCAGGGACAATGACACAGTGTTAGGTCATGGCAGCAGCCACAGCAGCATGGAGGTCAGAAGTGGCACAATGACATTCTAGAGGTGGGCAAAAAAAAGGAGTATGCCACAGTGTGGCAAAATGACACAGTTTGTAGGTCATGGCAGCAGGGCACAGCAGCGCATGAGGTCAGACAGTGGCACAAAGACACAGTTGTGTAGGTCACTGGCAGCAGCTGATGAGGCAGACAGTGCAAAAATGACATTCTGGAGGTGGCAAGAACAGTAGTAGGGCCACAGAGGTGGCACAATGGACACTGTGTTTGGGAGGGCCACGGGCTGCAGCCCCAGCTGCAGCATGGAGCTGGGAGGTCAGACAGTGGCACAATAGGACACAGTGTGGTAGGTTCACGGCCAGCAGCAGCTGGAGGTCAGACAATGGCACAATGAATTTTCTTGGGTGGTGGAAAAAAAAAACAGTAGTAGGCCACAGAGGTGGCACAATGGAACAGTGTGGAGGGCACGGGCAGCTGCAGCATGAGGATCAGGCTGTGGCACATATGACATTCTGGACGGTGGGCAAAAACAGGAGTAGGCCAAGAGTGGCACAATGAAAGAGAGTGAGAGGTCTCTCGTGGCAGCTAGCAGATGGGTCAGACAGATGGCACAATGAATTCTGGTGGTGGCAAAAAAAAAAACAGGAGTTAGGCCACCAGAGGTGGCAAATGACAGAGATGTGGAGATCTACGGTTGCAGGCAGCATGTGGTCAGGCTGTGGCCAATGACATTCTGGAGGTGGCAAAAACAGTAGTAGGCCACAGAGTTGGCACAAGGACACAGTGTGGTGGGGCACAGCAGCAGGCATGAGGTCAGGCAGTTGCACAATGACACAGTGTGTAGTTGACCGCCGCAGCAACATAAGACAGCAGCTGCATGAGGTCAGAGAGTGCACAATGAACAGTGTCGATGTCAGGGGCACCGCAACCGAGCAGCTGCCAGCACGAGGTCATAGAGTGGCACAATGACAGTATGTTGAGTGGGGGGCGAATACCAGGTCCCTGGTAAAGATGGTGGTAGGCAGATGAGAAACAGATGTCAGCATGGTGTGGCATAGCGGGGAGCTTTCAGATATAGTGGCTGAGGCAGGTAGTTTGAACCCAGACTGACGCACAAGGCATTGGTGTCGTGGAATCTCTGGCCGATCCACGCCTGATTATA
>JAODAL010018883.1:0-20000 GCA_025379985.1 Phyllomedusa bahiana | reverse complement strand
AGTAACAAGCTTGGTTACCTTTGGATATAATTGCGATACACTAATGGGCAGGGAAAAATTGAATTGTATGTGCCGTTTAAAATCTATGTGTATTTTACTGTATATAAAAGCTCAAACAGGCTTATTTTAACTTCGGATATGGAATTATGCTACAGAAATTTCTTCTGGGGCGGTGAA
The DNA here is from genome assembly GCA_025379985.1 of Phyllomedusa bahiana. Taxonomy (NCBI): domain Eukaryota; kingdom Metazoa; phylum Chordata; class Amphibia; order Anura; family Hylidae; genus Phyllomedusa; species Phyllomedusa bahiana. The sequence goes on along the minus strand of JAODAL010018883.1, from coordinate 19,823 downwards.
AACAATGTTTCTTTTTAACTGAGTACTCAACTGCAGAAACAACGCATTAATTAACCCTTGGATGTAAATTGCGCAAATTATTTGAGCAGCACAATACTACTGCTTGTAGGTTGTTACATTGGCGTGTTTGTCTCGGCTACAAAACATGAGAAAAAATTGTAATTAACCTCAGCTTGTGAATTTGGCACTGGAAAATGTATTTTTTGGTGGTGAAAAGAATGTTTATTTTTGTAAACCCAAGCAAGAAATAAATACAACGCTTAAGAACCCTGGATGTAAATTGCGCAAAAGAATTGAGGCAGCCACAAAACTACTAGCTTTGTAGGTGTTACAATTGCGGTTTTTTCTACGGCCACAACAAGTGATAAAAAGTAATTAACCCTTTTGCTTGTTGAATTAGGCTACAAAAAAAAATATAATATTGGGCGTTGAAAAAGACGGTTTATTTTTGTCAGGCACTGCAGCAAAACAGCGCTTAATTAACCCTGGATGTAATTGCGCAATTGTATTGTCACCACAAACTTGTTAGCTTTGTAGCGTGTTTACAATGGCGTTATTTTTCTTCGCCACACACAAGAGATAAAATTTGTAATTAACCTTTGCTTGTGAATTGAGGCTACCATAAAAAAATATTATATATTTGCGTTTGATAAAGACGGTTTTTTTGTCAGCACAGCAGCAAAAAACAACGCTTAATTAAACCCGGATGTAAATTGCCGCAATTGAATTGAGCCACCACAACACTAGTAGCTTTGTAGCGTGTTACAATGGCTACTTTTCTACGCCACACATCAAGGACGATAAAATTTGTAATTAACATTTGCTTGTTAATTTGGCTAACCAAATAATATATATTTATTTGCGTTGAAAAGAGGTTTATTTTGTCAGCACACCAGCAAAACTACGTAATTATACCCCTTGGATGGAAATTGCTGCATAGTATTGAGCAGCCAAAAATGAATAGTGGTATTTGTATTGTAAAAACGCTGCTTTCTTTTAAATGCATACAACAGGAAAAACTGGCTTAGGATCCCACTTGGATATTGAGATGTATATGTCAGCTGCTAGTGGTGTCACGCTCACTGGATTTCAGATCCATACCCCAAAAAATATCGATATAGAACCTTCAGAGAACAGTCTCTGCGACCAGCTGAGACACCCCACAAAAATCGCTGTGTAAAAATCAGTTCTTCAGAAAGCGCTATCACCCGCTGCAGCACCTTCCCTGTCAGTACAGTGTGAGGAGTGTGAGCTCCCAGCGGCGCGCTCGGTTTATATTAGTGGCGGTGACGTAACTAGAATCACGCCGGTTCTGATTGGCTTCATCTTGCACCATGTCATTGCAGGCTATGTCCCTTTCCTTCTTCCCAGGTGTGTATATTTTTGCCCCATGTTGCGCCATGTGCTCGCTGGCCTTTTTCCAATCAAAAGCACACTTCGTTCTCCCGAAAGTACCCCAATGTTCGACTTCGTTCCGAACCGAAGGTTTTCCTTGAAATCTAAACGAATTCCACTTCGTTAGAATCGATTAGCACATCCCTAATTAATATTGAATTTTAGATGCCAGAAAAAAACAAAAAAACTTGTCATCTATTATTGTACTAAAATAATTTAAAACCAATTTTTAGATTAGAAACACTTTTTTTGTATCTGGCAGTTCTGAATTATTTTCCAAAAGAACACATTTTCTTTGCAATATTCTATTGTCATAAATAGTTGTAATTTTTGTACATTTATATTTAAATACATTTTTATGTTTTGTTTAGCAATCCATTTTGTAAATTCCCTCTTTCTAGATAAATATATTTTATGCAGTATATTTTTATATTAAATCTCTTCTTTGAAGCAATACCACCACATCATTTGTGATTAGCATGTTTTTACCTATAATTAATAGCATATTTTATATACTGCTTCTCTGCCTATTTTATGGTGGATTTATATTGCGAGATAGCAGTATGACTTTTGTGATTTAATAACAGCTGTCTTTATGTATTTTAACGCTATGCATTAAGGTCAGCTTTTTCTAGAAATGGATACGACAGTTAGCTCCTTCATCTCTGTGCATGTTCTGTATTATTAATGTATATTATTACTTCAAGTTTGTCAAAAAAAGGAGACAGAGGCAAACATTTCGCCTTAATTCAGTCTTGCCAGCAAAATAGAACACAAAATTTATTCAGGGGAAAAATACAATTTTCTGTCATCTCTGCAATACACTGATAAAGCTAAAGGCTAATATGGTTTGATATTTTTGTCACTCATTTGTCATGTGACCTTTCATGCTATCATTAATACTGCTGAGGGACAGAGCAGATACACTAAAATAAGGGTGTGGAAAAGTCAGATTGCTTCTCTAACAACTAAGGGTCAGTCATAGCAATTTATGTTTCCCATTGGTAAAGCCCCGATGGAAAAGAAAATTTGTTATTAAAATTTGATATTACTGTCTCGGCACTGCCATGGAAATTTGTAGCTATCATTGATGATGAAAGTACTGGGGGTTAATAAACCTATATTTGAAATATGATGTTAATGTATTGGAACATGCTTGTTACAACACTTAAAGTTTTGGCTAATCTGTATTTTTGATATTTAATCATATTATATGTCAAGCTTATTCAGTGTAAGTGCAAGCTTATGAAACATCTTATCATAAATAAATTGTACGGTGTATATTGAGCTATATTTGAACTATATTTGTGGCATGACAATACAATACCTCTGACTGTCTCATGACACTCATAACACATTATTTACAAAAATGTGAGGGGTGCACTCACTTTTATGAGATACTATACACATTTTTGTAAATATTATATCTGCTCATGAGAGAGCACTGGAGAAATGGCATTTTGATAACAGTAAATTTGGTGTGTTCTCAGCATGCAGCCATCAATGTCTAAACCACTGGGAACAAAAGTGAGTGCACCCCTAATTGAAAATGGGCAAATCGTGCCCAGAGTGTTAATATTTTGTGTGGCCACCATTATTTTCCCGCACTGCCTTAATTCTCTTGGGCATGGAGTTCACTAGAGCTTCACAGGTTGCAGCCACTAGAATCCTCTTGCACTACTCTATGATGAAATCACGGAGTTGGTGGATGTCAGAGACCTCGCGCTCCTCCACCTCCATTTGAGAATTCCCTACTAGATGCTCAATAGTGTTTAGGTCTGGCGACATGTTTGGCCAGCCCTGCACCAAGGCAGTGGTCGACTTGAATGTGATTTAGGGTAGTTTTGGAATACTGCCCTGCGGCCCAGTTTCTGAGGGGAGGGAATCATTCACTGCTTCATTCTATCACAGTACATGTTGGCATTCATGGTTCCCGCCATGAATTATAGTTCCCCACAGCTGCCAGCACTCAGCAGAACTCATGGTGCTCCCACCACAATGCTAGACTTTAGGCAAGACACACTTGTCTATGTACTCCTCACCTGGTTGATATGAGACACGCTTGGTCTCATCAGACCACAGGACATGGTTTTGTTATCTTTAGAAGAGACTTCCTTCTGGGTGACAGCCATGCAAACCAATTTGGGGCAGTATGCAGTATATCATCTGAGCCCTGACAAGCTAACCTTGTCAAGCTGTTTTGTTAAACCGCTGTATGATCTTGGCCACCATAGTGCAACTCAGTTTCAGGGTGTTATCAATGTTTTTCCAGATACTCAGACAGTTTTGTGCCATGGGGTGCCATGTTGAACTTCCAGTGATCAGTATGAGAGAGTATGAGTGCATGCATTAACACCAAATTTAACACACCTGTTCCCCATTCACACTTGAGACCTTGTAACACTAATGAGTCACATGACACCATGGGGGAAAATGGCAAATTGAGCACAATTTGTCCATTTTCACTTAGGGGTGTACTGTTGCCAGTGGTTTAGACATTGAGGACTGTGTGTTGAGTTATATTAAGGACAAACCAAATTTACACATTTGTAAAAGCTGTACACTGACTACTTTACATTGAATCAAACTGTCATATCTTCAGTGTTTTCCCATGAAAACATATAATACAGTATTTACAAAAATGTGAGGGGTGTACTCACTTTTGTGAGATAATGTATGTATACATACCATATGTAAAGTGGGTGAAATAGGTATTGACCATGTCACCACATTTCTAAGTAAATATTTTCTAAAGGTGCTGTTTCCATGAAATTTTCACCAGATGTTGGTAACAGCCCATACGATCCAAAGAAATCAAACTGTAGAGGTCCATAAATTTAGTTATGTATAATAATGAGAAATTACCCAGGAAGAAAGTATGGAACACATGAATAAATAGAGGTGCAAAAAACCATGGAAAGTCATGACACCAACTGAAATCTATCAGTAATAAGAAAGTTATCCTGTCACTGAAAAATAAAAGCTGGTTCTACTGATGGTCTATAAAAAGTTGTCTAATTACCAAGGTGCCACACAAGAAACATGTCATGATGGGTAAAGCCAGTGAGCTATCTTAAAACCTTTGCAACCTAATTTTTGCAAATCATATGATGGCATTGTTTACAGAAGAGTGTCTAAACTACTAAAAGCTCCAGTGAGTACTATTGGGGCCATAGTCTGGCCATGACTAGGTGCTCTCTAAAAGATTTCAGACAAAGAAGTGAAAAGAATTATGAGAAGGGTTGTCCAGGAGCCAAGGACCACCTGTGGAGAGCTACAGAAAGACCTGGAATCAGCAGGTACAATTGTTTCAAATAAAACAATAAATAATGCATTCAACCTCCATTGACTTTATGCACGTTCACCACGCAAATCTCCATTGCTGAACAAAATGCACGTTCAAGCACATTTAAAGTTTGCTCCAACAACATTTCTACAAGCCTTTTAAATACTGGTAGAATACAGTCTGGTCAGATGAGACAGTTAATAAGATGAAAAAAATCTTTGCTGTGGCTCACCTCCTATTAGTGATGCACCTGTTCCTCCTCTCGTCTGTGTTTCCTGCTTTGCACGGATCTTTGTTGTCCACGACCTCAGGACTTGCAAACACTCATTGAAGGAAACCATAAAAAATTCCCATATCTCAATCCAGCTCAGGTACAAATAGACTTTCTTTATTCAATGATGGTAACAGAGGAAAAAAGCATATCGCTAGCAAATGCTAACACGTTTCAGGATTTTAACAATCTTAGCCCTTGTTCACAGCATGGCGTATAGTGAAAGAATGATTCCTTATGTTTGTTTGTGGGTGTGGTGATCTATTTTCCCTTCCATTTCGTCACATCCCACCTTGAATTAACCCTTCACCATACTGAATTAAAATAAACATTAAAAACAAAGTGATGTACTAAACAATACAAGAAAATGTGCTTACTTAATAAATATACAGCAAATCATTGCGGGAATTGAGGCCATCCGGGGCGCTAGTATTTAGCTCCAATATCCAGAAAGCCTCTCGAAGTCGCACCAAATGCTCCCAATCACCGCCTCTTTCAGTTTTTTGGACTTTTTCTATAACAAAAAAACTGAATGAATTGAGATTACCTGCGTGTTCTTCTAAAAAATGTTTTGTAGCTTCTGATTGATGTGGCTGCTGTTTTTGGATTCCTACAATGTGTTCATGTATTCGGGTCTTAACTTTTCTTATGCTACTACCTACAGCATATTTACGGCAGTCTGTGCAGTGTATTGCATACACAATATGGTGGCTATTGCAATTAGTAAATTCTTTAATATTATAACTTTTTTCATCATTTGATTTGAAAGTAACCATTTTTTTTTGTGTATTGACACACACTGCACCTATTGCCGCCACATGGATATAATCCTTTTTGTGATAGCCACGTTCCCATCCTGATTTTACTGTTAAAATTACTAGTGGAAATTTGATTAACTATAGTAAGGTTTCTTTTCAGAACACATCTTATACCTTGGTTAATGATTTTAGCCATGTCTTCGTCCTGTTTTAGGATGTTTATATTTTTTGAAAAAATCTTTTTAATCTTCCAAAATTCAGAGCTATATGGAGTAGAAAATGTAATATTGTTGACCTCTTCTTTTTTATATTTAGACTTTGGGATTATAACTGATCACGATTTTTATTCCTTGCTTTTATTTCTGCTTGTTTTATAATTTTGTTTGTATATCCTCTTTCTATCAATCTTTCTGTGATCAGTTTTATTTCTTTATCAAAATCTTCTTGTTCTGAACAGGCTCTTTTAGCTCTGATAAACTCGCCCAGTGGGATTGCTTTGATCGTGTGTATAGAATGATAGCTACTCGCTCTAAGTATGGTATTCCCACTGATGGGCTTGCGGTATAATTTGGTGATAATCTTCTTCTTTTCAACATTTCCTATCAGTTCCAAATCCAAGAAAGGCACATGCGTCCTATCATAATTATATGTAAAACGTAAGTTGCACTCATTATTATTTATGTATGCTATGAGGTCTGGTATGGACGCCACATCTTCCCTCCAGACGACCAACAGGTCGTCTATGTAACGCCCATACCAGACCACCCTCTCACTGAAAGGATTATGGATGTTGAAAATAAATTGACTTTCCCACCAAGCAACAAAGAGATTTGCAATGGTAGGGGAAGAGGTTGCTCCCATTGGTGCTCCTGTTACTTGTAAATAGTATTTACCATCAAAAGAAAAATAGTTATTTTGCAACAAAAAATCTATGCTGTCCAAAATGAACATCTCTAGGTTTTCTTCATATGTACTATGTTGTTGTAAATGGTGTTGTACTGCTACTCTTACTAAGTGATGTGGTAAATTGGACTAGAGACTTTCTATGTCCATGCTAATCCAGGAAAACTCTGACGTCCACTCAAAATTTTTGAATGATCTCAGTACTGCTGAGCTGTCTTTCAGATAGCCAGGCAATGTTTGGACTATAGGTTGGAGATATTTATCAATCCAGGTACTTAGATGCTCACTAATACTCCCATTTCCCAATATTATAGGTCGTAGGTCTGGGGGAAATTTGTTTTTATGTATCTTAGGTACTCCGTACATGACTGGAGTACGTGGATTATTTATTTCCAAGAATTTTTTTTTGTTTTTCAGTAATCACCCCCAGACCTACGCCTTCTTCCATCAGACGTGTGAATTTTTTTTGTATATCTGTTTTTGGATCGTTATTTAACTGACGGTAAGTATGTTTGTCGCTAAGTATTGAATCAATCTGTTTTGCATACAAAGCTGCATCTACTACCACTATACAACCCCCCCTTGTCTGCTTTTTTTATAATTAAGTTAGTATTTTCCTTTAATTCCCTTAGATCTACTTGTTCATTTCTCGTTAAATTGTTTTTACTTTTATTTTTATTTTTTGATGTTTTTAATGTTTTTAGGTCACGCTCCACTGTGGATTGGAAAGCTTCCATTGCACTTACTCTGGATTGTAGTGGGTAAAAAGTGGGATTACTGATAACCTGCTCTATGTCACTAGCCTGAATTTTATTATAGTCAACATTGTCTTCCATTTCTTTGAGAATTTTAGTGCTTGTTGTTCATTAAAACTTAAATTGTCATATTCATTAAATAATTCACATGCAATTTTACTGTCATTATTCACATTATAATTCCCTGTTTCCACAAAAAAATGCTTTTACACTATAAGTGATCTCGTAAACCTATTAACGTCCAGCATGGTATTGAACATATCAAAACTGCGTGTAGGGGTAAAGTTCAGTCCTTTTTGAAGTACTTGTAATTGTGCAGTTGTCAAAATGCATGGAGTAAGACATATCACATCATAGTTGTTTGCATCTTTTGCTTCTTGTTGTGGTTTTATTTCTTTCTGCCAGTCCTTTTTTGTTGGCTCTTTAGTACTGGTTGTTTTATGTTTTCTCACTCCACGTTTTTTGACATAGATGCTTGTTCACACATGTTCTGCTTTGATGATCATGTGTGTGTCCTATCAGGACTAGGGCTTTCTGACTCTGACGTTCCTGTTTCTGTGAGGTCCACTTCTGAGAAACTCACTTCTTTTTTCGCTTTGTGAGTTCTTTTTTGATGTTGATTTCTTAATATAGATCTAGGACGTCTATTGTTTTGTTGCCAATTATACACGTTGTTTTGTTTGAAATCTTCCTGATCTCGCTGATATTTATTTTTTTTTAGTCTCCATTATGATTTTCTCAATTTTTTCCACATTATTTTTGATTTTTAATTCCAAGGCTTCGTAATTAGTTTGATCCTTATATTGTTCCAATTTTTGTTTGGTAATTTTAATTTCCATATCAAGATTTTGTAGTTTTTCTTTTTCGAAGTCCACTATTAACTGCATCAATTTTAATGAACATTCTGTTAGTGCTTGATTCCATTTTTCTATGAAATTCTTCGTATACACAAATGTTGGGATTTTTTTGATCCGCAATCCTCGTGGTATAATGTTTTTTTCCAAGTATGTACTTAATGAATTGCGGTCTCACCACATTTTCAAAGCAATCCCACTGGGCGAGTTTATCAGAGCTAAAAGAGCCTGTTCAGAACAAGAAGATTTTGATAAAGAAATAAAACTGATCACAAAAAGATTGATAGAAAGAGGATATACAAACAAAATTATAAAACAAGCAGAAATAAAAGCAAGGAATAAAAATCGTGATCAGTTATTAATCCCAAAGTCTAAATATAAAAAAGAAGAGGTCAACAATATTACATTTTCTACTCCATATAGCTTTGAATTTTGGAAGATTAAAAGATTTTTTCAAAAAATATAAACATCCTAAGACAGGATGAAGACATGGCTAAAATCATTGACCAAGGTATAAGATGTGTTCCAAAAAGAAACCTTACTATAGGTAATCAAATTTCCACAAGTAATTTTAACAGTAAAATCAGGATGGGAACGTGGCTATCACAAAAAGGATTTTATCCATGTGGCGGCAATAGGTGCAGTGTGTGTCAATACACAAAAAAAAATGGTTACTTTCAAATCAAATGATGAAAAAAGTTATAGTATTAAAGAATTTACTAATTGCAATAGCCACCATATTGTGTATGCAATACACTGCAAAGAATGCCGTAAAATATTATGTAGGAAGTAGCATAAGAAAGTTAAGACCCGAATACAAGAACACATTGTATGAATCCAAAAACAGCAGCACATCAATCAGAAGCTACAAAATATTTTTTTAGAAGAACAGCGCAGGTAATCTCAATTCACTCAGTTTTTTTGTTATAGAAAAACCAAAAACCTGAAAGAGGCGGTGAATGGGACATTTGGTGCGGCTCCGAGAGGCTTTCTGGATTTTGGAGCTAAATACTACAGCACCGGATGACCTCAATTCCCGCAATGATTTGCTGTATATTTATTAAGTAAGCAAATTTTCTTGTATTGTTCAGTACATCGCTTTGTTTTTAATGTTTATTTTAATTCAGTGTGGTGAATGTTAATTCAATGGGAATGTGACGAAATGTTGGAAGGGAGAACAGATCACCACACCCCACATAACAAACAAAGGAATCAGTTCCTCACTATATGCCATGCTGTTAACAAGGGCTAAGATTGGTTAAAAGCCCAAAACGCGTTGCATTTGCTAGCATATGCTTTTATCCTCTGTTACCATCATTGAATAAAGAAAGTCTATTTGTACCTGAGCTGGATCGAGATATGGGAATTTTTATGGTTTCCTTCAATGACTGGTCAGATGAGACCAAAATTTAACTTTTTGGATGCCATAATATACGGCATGTCTGTAGACCAAACAGCACTTCATATCCCTCCAAAAACACCATACCAACAGTGAAGTTTGGAGGTGGGAGCATCACGTGTGGGCCTGTTTTTCAGCATACGACACTAGCAAACATCATATGATTGAAGGAAGCATAAAAGGGACAAATGTACCAAGACATTCTTGATAAATATCTGCTACCATCTACCAGGATGATGATGATGAAACGAGGATGGACATTTTAGCATTTTAACAATGATCCCAAACACATAGCCAAGAAAACCCTCAATTGGATTCAGAGAAAGAAAATAAAGCTGGCCATGCCAATTACCTGACCTGAATCCAATAGAAAATCTTTGGAAAGGAACCAAGGCTCAGAGTTCATTAAAGGAGCCCATGGAACTTTCAGGATTTGAAGAGTGTGTGTGTGGAAGAATGGGCCAAAATACCACCTGACCAGTTTCTACATATGGAGGCGCCTTGAAGTTGTCATCACCAACAACGGCTTTTGTACAAAGTATTATGTAAATTTCAAAAGCGTGTTCAATACTTTTTCTCTGTGTCATTTTTTATTATTACACATAACTAGTGTTGAGCGATTGCGTTGGCTATCGAGATCGATCGATAGTCGATAGTCGGCCGCTATCAATAAGGTTTTTCGATAGCGAGCATCGAATTATGTTCGAGTTTACCATTAAAGTCTTATGGGAGAGCAACAACACCTTCATTATTACACCCAAACAAGGCTGGAGAAGCTGAAATTAACATCCACGAAACAGTTAAATGTATACGTGCTACATCTTAGGCAACACACTTAGGTTATAAAAGTCACAGAAAAAAAGGTCACAGACCATTCACTATCCCTGTCTTGGACACAGCCTACCCTTAAACCTGCATCACCACCCACAAATTAAAAAGCCGCCAGAAGCAGTATGATTTGAACTATCATCTTACTTTAACTTTACATTGAATATCCCCTGTACCTGGACGCAGCATGAGCCCCAAAACCTGCATGACCCCCAGAATTTTAAAAAGTGCCAGCAAAAAGGAGTCTTTCAACCACCATTTTAGTTGAAACTGGACACTAACTATTTCTGATCCTGTACCGCAGAATGACCAATAAACCTGTCTGACCCCACAGGTTAAAAAGTGCCGAAAAAGGAGTACTTTCAACCAACCATTTAAGTTTCACTGGACATTGACTATACCTGTCCTGGGCCACAGCATGAGCCCCAACCTATGACCCCCACATTTAAAAAAGTGCCCCCCCCGGAGAAAGGTGACTTTCAAACCACCATTTTAGTTCACTGGACATTGACTCATACCTGTCCAGGGCCACAGCATGAGCCCCAAACCTGCATACCCCCACATTTAAAAAAGTGCCTGGAAAAAAGGAGTCTTTCAACCACCATTTTAGTTTTCACTGGACATTGACTATTACCTGTCCTGGGCCACAGCATGAGCCCCAAAACCTGCATGGACCCGCCCACATTTAAAAAGTGGCGCGGAGAAAGGAACTATCAACCACCATTTTAGTATCACTGGACATTGACTAAACCTGTCTGGGCCACAGCATGACCCCAAACCTGCATGACCCCCCACTTTTAAAAGTTGCCGGAAAAAGAGTCTTTCAACCACCATTTAGTTTCACTGGACATTGACTATACCGTCCTGGGCCACAGCATGAGCCCCAAACTGCATGAACCCCACATTAAAAAGTGCTGGAAAAAGGGTCTTTCAACCACATTTTAGTTTCACCTGGACCATTGACTAACCTGTCCTGGCCACAGCAATTGAGCCCCAAACCTGCATTACCCCCCACCCCACATTTAAAAAGACGTTGCCGTGGAAAAAGGAGTCTATCAACCACCATTTTATTTAATGGACATTGAACTATACATGTCCTGGGCCACAGCATGACCAAGGGCCGGAGTTTTACAGTGGGTGCGGTGAAACCCAGGCTGGCGGTCCCGTCATCTATTAACACGTCACAACACATGTTAAAATCCCTGATGACGCAGCAACGAAAACTTGTCGTGCCCTGAAGCAGAGTGCGGAAGCGGAAGTGTGAGAACTCCAGCCTTCCTCTGTACACAGTCAATACCTGGGTAGCGCTTGCCCCTCCGAATGAGTGTGACCAATTGAGCTTTCACTTGGAAATATGGTGGATATCGCTCCCCTGTTACACCCAGTGCCCCTTTATTCTTGGCATGTCTTTTTCTCATTTTTAACTCAACGTGCTGGAGGAAATGGTCTACTGTACTTTGTTCTTCTGTCTTTGGCTCCATACTACCCATGTTCTCTGAATAACCTACATCTGGTCAAGTTTTCCTGTACCTCCCTTGTACAATTCAGAGAATTTTTTTTAACAGCTATTTTGTACAATGCAAGTTTTTTAGTATTTAATTCTAGAAAACACATTTTTAAAATAGGATGGAATCCCACCATGTCTTTGTTTCGTCTTTTTTTTTCATTGTATTTAAATGGGTTTCTCAATACAGGGATTGATACGCTAATGTTAAATATCTGCCAAATACACAGTCATTTGCAATATGTGTCCATTAACGTGTCCTACCTATTCCTGTTCTGACAGCACCATCCACCCTTGGAGCAACTCTGACAAATGTGAAGAACAAATTGTCTGTTAGAAACAACATTTTTAGAATAGGACCTGGTAGTATAGCTTGCATGTCACAGCAAAATCCGCCCAAAAATTTCAAAGCATGACCCTTGAGCCCACTTTGGCTCAATTGTGAAGAAACAAACTGTCTGTTAGAAACAACATTTTTTAAGAAAGGACTGTAGTAAGCTCTGCATGTCACAGCAAAATGCCCCCATAAAATCAAACATGACCCTTGAGCCACTTGGTCAATTGTGAAAACAAATGTCTGTTAGAAACAACATTTTTTAGAATAGCCTGAAGTATAAGCTGCATGTCCACCAGCAAAATGCCCCCAAAAATTCAAACATGACCCATGAGCCACTTGGTCAATTGTGAAACAATGTCTGTTAGAAACAAACATTTTTTTTATATAGGATCTGTAGTATGCTGCATTTCAAAGCGAGGCATGACCCAAAAAATTATAAAAATGACTTCTCATCCACTGTTAAAAATTGGAGGGAGAAATGCACTATAGAAGCCACATTTCTATTCCAAATGACCATAATTATAGCTGTATCTCACAGCAACATGACCGCCAAAAAATTATAAATTGACTTCTCAGCACTATTAAAAATTGTGAGGGAGAAGAATGCCACTTAAGAAGTCACATATTCTGTTCCAAAGGAAACCATGAATATTGCTGGTACTCACAGCAACATGACCTCAAAACCATTGACAATGCAAAACTTCTTAAGATAAAGTGAGTAAATGGAATACGTGGTTGTCATGAAACCTTGCTGTCTTTTAGACAGTCTCCTCACAGCAAAATCCATCAAATGAAACAGTTGGGGAAAAGAGAATAAAAATTGCAGTAAGAAAAGGATCATTTAAAAAAAAGTTTTCAAGAGGCATTTCCTGTTTGAAAAGGAATGTGAAGTAGACCGGCAACTAATCGTTGACCTCGGCAATGGGGCCGAACAACATCATCAAAGAATCCATGCCTGATTCATCTGATGAAAGTCAAACGATCCACATTATCTGTGGAAAAGCCGGATGCGTTTTCCGGAATGACTCCTCCTCCACTGTGCTGAAGGTCCGCTCAGATATGACGCTGGCTGCTGTGCAGGAAAACACCTTATGGCGAGACGAGCCAGCTCGGGCCATTCCGTTCCCTTTGGGATACCCAGAAGTCTCTTGGGTCCGCACAACATGCAAAAACATCGGGTTGAGACGCAGATAGTCGTGCACCATGATCTTAAAGCTGGATCTCTGTGTGTTGGATGTGTGGCCCGCATTGCATGCGTTGGTGAGGGTGGTAAACAAAGAATTGTCCAGAGTTCACCCATTAGGAGGCTTTCTGCCACCGTTGGCCTGCTGCTGCCAGCAAACGCCTACTTGGCACTCTACTGCTGTTCACGTCGCTGATGTTGTTCCTACCGTGAATTTGGGAACGTTAGCAGACAACAGATTACCTCCCATTGATCAACAGCAAGGTCTCCATTTCCTGCATTTTACCTCTATTTGGGTGGGAGGAAGAAAAGCTGCTGATTTTTGTTTGTACAGGGATCCAGGAGGGTGGCCACCCAGTAAACTGTTGTTCATTTGATTGGGCCCTAATGCGAGGATCATGTTGGCAGGAAATGGAGCTCCAAGCACTCATGTGAGAGATGGACCTTGATTTACCAAGCCTCAGGGTCGAGGGGCACTTAGCAAACCTGATCTTCTCATCTTCCTCCTCCGCCTCAAAAGGTCGCGCGCCAACCTCTATCCAAGGCAGGGACGTCGGTAACATCGGTGTCTAGAATACCATCCTCCTCTCCTCCTCCCTTCCGCAGCCCTCCGGCACAAGCTTCAAACACAGCCCATGGCTTGCCTGAGATGATGCACCCTGAGAGCTGATCGCCACCTTGCCACAGCTCTGGACCCCGAACGCACTGCCTAATGAAGACCGATGAAATTGTGAAACTGTCGGTGCCCTTGTGGATTTGACGATAGAAAGCTCCGTGTCCAGCATCTGTGTCCGTCTCCCTCCTCCATCGCTGGCGTACCTGTTGTTTCAGAGTGTCCAACACGACGTTCCATAACTAAGATCACCACAATGCTCATGCCTTGACAAGGCATTGTCCTCACTGACCAATTTTTTGGTGGCTTCTTCAAAACTGGTCAAGGAATTGGTGCAGAGCTCTTTCACCTTCCTCCACTCTCGTTGTTCAATTCAACACCCCGAGGTCTGTACCGCTGGCTTTGTCATGTCCATGTTTCACTTCGTACTGCGTACAGCTATTGCGCTGCTGCCACAATCTGCTGGAAGCATGTGGAGGGTGGAATTCCCACCAGCGTGTTGCCACGTCAACAATGGAGAGGTTTTGACGGGGCAGGCCGAGCTGACGCTGCAACGCATCAGCGGACGTAGCAGGGTGCGAAACGGGAGGAAGTGCGAACCAGACCTCGAGCCTTCTTCAGCAGCAGTCCAGACCCGGGTAGCTCTTTATGAAATTTCTGGACGACAAGTTCATGACATTTCCAGGCAAGGGATGTGCTCCACCTACCCGATCTTAAGGGCGGCCAGCAGATTTCGGCCCGTTATCGCACACCCACCTTGCTGGACAAGTTTCTTGTCACCCAGCCGATGCGCTCCGGTCTCGTGCTTAGACACCGTCCACAGCTCCTGACCTGTGTGTTGAAGTTCTCCAGCAGATTAATTTCAACACGCCTGGTGTCTCAGGCACGTGAATGCCACCCAGAGACCTTGGGGGAAAGAGCCCTGCACCATCCCTGGCGGTTTTGAAGAGTGCGTTTCCCGAGCCTGAGAGCCACGTCACCCCCAGAGGACATCCACACCAGCTCGACCCATTGAGCTGTCACAGAGATATAGCGGCCTTGGCCGTGCTTACTATCCATGTGTCGGTGGGTGAATGGGACTTTTCCGGACACAAAGCAGACAACGCGCTTGAAAATTTAGATACCGTGCTGGCCAGGCAGGGACGCTTATCTGGCAAGAAATGCCTGCTCGGCAATTCTGGTATTGGGGGCAGGCGAGGGCCATGACGTGGCGGAACCCATCTGTTTCCACCAGACGGAAAGGCAACACATTTCCAAGGCCAAAGCCTGGCAATTCGACATTCAGGCTTTGGCTTTGGGATGTTTTGGGTTATAAGTGTTTCTTCGTGTCCCAAACCTGAAGACCAAGAAGCTGGCTGCTAGACTGGCCGCTGTACGGCGTGCAGGTCGTCAAACTGGCAGGAATGGAGAAGGGTTAGGATGGGTCTCTGTGGTGCTGGAGGTACTCTGAGCGACGGTGGAGGCTGAAGCGGAGGCTGATCCCTTGATCATGACTCCGAGAGGACATGGGCAGCTGAGGAACGCTTGGTGGTGTCGGAGGAGTAGGAGGCGGAGAAGAGGGTGGGACCAGTGGTTGGAGCCCCGGCGTCGTCTGGCCTTTTTTGGCCAAGATGTTCCCTCCCTTCAACTCATGCATTCGCTGCATGTGGACTAGACATGTTGTTGGTGTTTAACCACTTAAGGTTTCTTGCCTCTACTTAGCGTTTACGCAAAGCGGCATAATGACATCGCCGGGTCCAATCAGAGAGTTTGCTCAAGAAGCCAGGCCTTGAGAGTCCCTGGACCTTTTGACCGTGCGATAAGCGAAGAGCCGGGGTTTGCGGCTGACCGTTGCCGGCGGAATCATATCAGCGGACTTCTGCGACCGCCCTCTCCCTTTTTGTGGCGGGACCCGTATTGACACTACCCCATCGTCTTCCTCCTCGTCCCCTGATGAAGCCACGCAAGCAAATTCTGCGTAAAAGACCAGGATGATCCGCAATGTCGTCATCATCATCATCATCAACACTGGTGACTTGGTCGTCCTGACTTTCTAGCAACACAGAAGCTGCGGGGCTAACAAGCAAGGCACTGCATAGGCGTTGCCGACCGCCCGGGATTTTTTGCCGATTGACCGGCTCATCCTTCACCTCCTCTGATGGCAATCATAACTTGGCGTCAGAGCAGACTAAATTCATCCCTCTTGATCTGTAACATTGCCTTCTGACTCCCAACCGCATTTTGTCATAAAGAGGTTCTCAGACAATGATTATCCACATGTGAGGTGGGTACACGAGTTGATACATTTGGGCTGCTTCATGTTGGACGGGATGCTGATATGCTGATGACGGTACATTTGTTAGCCGTGACTGGGAGGACGAGGAGGTAAGACTGCTAGATGCAGTGTTGCATTAACCACTGAAGGACGAGATTTGCGGAGACGATGTTCGTTACTTAGATTTCATTCACAGGGCCCTGACCCAACGATGACAGGCCTGAGGGTCCTGCAACTGACGATCGCTGCATGCCGTGTTGTCGTCCAGCACAGTAAGGAGCACCTTCTCTCGTACCTCTACCGTCCATGTGCTACCCCCTCTTTGCTCGATTACCACCTGCATTTTTCGATCTCATGTCCAGAAATATAAAAATTTGAGAAGGTATGAATAAGTTTTGGAAAGTCCTCTATTAAAAGACGGCAAATCACAGCAATTCTGCAAATCCCTCTAATCAAACAAAATTGCTGGATTCCATAATTTAACTGCAAGGTGTCTATCAACAAATCTGACTGGGCAAAAGTCCAAAAAAACACGTATCTGTATATGTTTTGGGTATAATAAATGGTATTTTTTGCACCTTTCAATTCACCTGTGGTGAAGATAGAATTGCTGTTTTAAGATTTACGTAGATGCTGCGTCAATGAACAGTACAGGGTGCGCAAAAGTCAAAAACACGTAACCTGTTATGTTTTGATATACAAAACTGTATTTTTTGCACCTTCAATTCACCTGTGTGAATAAAGAATTGCTGTTTTAAGATTTACGTATTTCTGCTTCAATGAACAGTACTGGTTGCGCAAAAGTCTCAAAAAAACACTAACTGTATGTTTGAATATAATAAACTGTATTTTTGCACCTTTCAATCACCTGTGGTGAATAAGATATTGCTGTTTTAAGATTACGTAGATGCCTGCGTCAATGAAACAGTACTGGGTGCTCAAAAGTCCAAAAAACACGTAACTGTTATGTTTTGATATAATAAACGGTATTTTTTTGCACCTTTCAATTCACCTGTTGTGAATATAGAATTGCTGTTTTAAGATTTACGTAGATGCTGCGTCAATGAACAGTTCTGTGTGTTCAAAAGTCAAAAAACACTTAACTGTTATGTTTTGATATAATAAACGGTATTTTTGCACCTTTTTTAATTCACTTGTTGGTGGGAATATTAGGAATTGCTGTTTTTTAAGTTTTTTTTTTTTTTTTTTTACCCGTAAAGTTTTTTGCTGCCCCTCAATTTTTGAAAAACAATTTTTGGCCTTGGGTGCGCAAATGTCAAAAAACACGTAACTGTTTATTTTTGATATAATAAACGTATTTTTTGCACCTTTAAATTCACCGTGGTGAATATAAAATTTGCTGTTTTAAGATTTACGTAGATGCTGCGTAAATGTACAATGGTGGGTGTGAAAAAGTCAAAAAACACGTAACTGTTATGTTTTGGTTATAATAAACAATTTTTTTTTACCTTTCAATTCACTGTGGTGAATATGAATTGTGTTTTAAGATTTACGTAGATGCTGCGTCAATGAACAATGTGGGTGTGCAAAAAGTCAAAAAAACCGTAACTGTATGTTTGGTATAATAAACCGATATTTTTGCACCTGTCCAATTCACCTGTGGTGAATATAGAAGTTGCTGTTTTAAGATTTAGTAGATTGCTGCGTCATGAACAGAGCTGGGTGTGCAAAAGTAAAAAAAAAACGTAACTGTTATGTTTTTGATATTAATAAACGGTATTTTTTTGCACCTTTCAATTCACCTGGTGGATGAATATAGAATTGCTGTTTTAAGATTTCGTAGATGCTGCGTCAATTGACAGTGTGGGTGGCAAAGTCAAAAAACACGTAACTGTGATGTTTTCGTACGTTACCACGGTATTTTTGGCAACAAACACCCTGTGCTGGACTACAAAGATGTGCTGGATGTAATTTAAACTGCTAAGGTGGATATCTCAAACGTCACAAACAAGGTGTAATGGGTAATTGAAAGATATGAACACCTATGAATGTATACTGATAATAAAAGTGTGGAGTTTTGCAGCTAACAAAGAGACCTGCAGTTACGAGGAAATGATGTGTATCCAATATAAGTTCAGGCTGCCAATATCCAGGAAAATATTTTCATTGCAAAACGCTTAATAAGTAAAGATATTCCACTACATGTTCTACACTAAGTCTTGTGGTGAACTTTATCAGTGTTCTTTATAGATAGAGCTTGTCTGTTTCCCCCGCGGGCCCCCCCCCCCCCCCCCCCCGCCCCCACCCCCGTAAATTTACAGCGGTAGTGCTGTTAAAAAATTCTTAGCTAATACTAAAATCTACAAATCTTAATTAATAAATTGGAAGGATCACAGCAAATAGTAGGGTTTCTCTGTGCAAAAATGACAAATTTCGTGAGTTTTTGGCCACAGGCAGGCGCGGGCCCTACCCTTGAGAGTGAGAGACACTGAGGTGAAAGAGGAAACCTGTTCTATGTAAAACGGGTCATGTGATTTTTCAGCCAATCGAAACCATACACCCCCAGTCATGACGGCACCCCAATCTCCCCCTGCTCTATTCTGTAATCTCTTTTGTGGCCGCCAAAAATTTCAGGAAGCGCCGAAAAAGGCGCGATTTAATAGTGATGCACAGATTTTAACCTTAATTACGCTGATTGGAAATTTCGTCACCATAAAACCCCTTTCCCCATTTCAACTTTGTCGTAAAATCGTCAAAACTAATGTTGGTTTAAGAGAGGATATTGGTATACAAAATCACACCTTAAAAACCCATGGGTTTTAAATGAGATCAAAATGCCTTATCTAAAACTTTTTAAAAAAGGTGTTCGCATTTTAAATTTTTTTTAAAAAAAGTTTTTTTAAATTTTTTATTTTTTTTTATTTTTGTTCTTATGATTTTATCATTATTATTCTATATGGTCAATTTTATTTTTTAGCATATATAAAACTAGTATTTAAAATTTTTTGACTTTTATTGTGTATATGTTAACCCTTTTTATGAATGATCTTTTTGTGAAAACTAAAATTGTGTTTGTAATTGTAGCCTGTTTCTGAGATTTTGTGTATTTAAATTTTATTCGGGACACAAGTTACATGCCCGATGAAAAGGACTGCGCTCCGCGAAATGCGTTTCATGTATTGAAAATAAATAACCTTACTACATTATAGCATGGTTTCATTGTTCTTCAGGCTTAGTTTTTTTTTCCTCCCCTCATCGCTTGGAGAATACCTTTTTCCCGGTACTGTTTGCGATCCCTCCCTTTGGTATGTAAATGTTCCATAGGCAGCAAAAGGGCCCCCATAGGCAGGTTTATTCCCCCCTAGGCAGAAAAGGGAGGCATAGGTACCCCCTAGGGGCAGGGAAAAGGTAACCAATAGGCAGGGATAGGCCCCATGTTTGTAGGCAAGTGTCCACGCCCCCGTTAAAATAAAAAAAATAAAAAGTACTCACTTCTCCCCTGCTGCCCCCGGGGGCCCCCTG
>JAODAL010018882.1:0-73504 GCA_025379985.1 Phyllomedusa bahiana | reverse complement strand
CGGCCTTGACAAGCTGGAGCCATTCCCACAAAAAAACAAAAAGTTTTAAAAATGCTACTTTTACACTAATAGTCACATAAAAAATAATAAAATAACCAAAAATACAAAAATATTTACAAAATACAATAAAAACCTGATTTTAATAATCTGTCATCTTGTGATGATACATTTGATGATACATCAAATAGATGATGTACATACTCTTAGATGTTTTACTGATGTGTCCAAAGACATTATGGATCTTGATAGACATCCTATTATTCTGACTTTAGCTATGTCAACATAATAACCCTATCCAGTTTGTTTGGTCTTGTTACTCCGCATTGACCTAATTTTCCAGATTTTAATAAATGTAAATATATTAAAATATATTTCCAACAGACATATACTCCTACTGCGTGTAATGTTTAGAGCCCCAGGAGATCAATTGGGTCACAGCTGCTTTCTTTTGCCCTGATAATATAATCTATAAAATTTTTGCATCTTTGCTTAATTAGTTTTATTAAAATGAAAATTTGCTAGTGTTGTAATATCCACAAGAAACAAGAACTTGGTGTCAAGAATATTGAGAAATAGAAGTACAATAATGATTTCAAGTCCATTTAAAGAGACTGGTCTTCTAATACATTTTTATGAAGTTAAAGATGTTTTCAGATAGAGGTCATCTACAACTTGTTTATGTAGTTAAAGGGGTTGTCTGTGACAGATCTTCTTCACTTTGTTTATGAAGTTAAAGGGGTTGTCAGAGACAGTCAGTTCAGAGTATTGCTGCCGGTCATTGTGGGTCCTACACCACCAGCAAACAGCATATTTTTCAGAAGGATGCCAAGCCAACCAACATGTCCCATGAAGCTTCGGATGGATGGCCGTCTATAAAATACATACGGTAGGTAGCTCAAGTCCACCACTCTTGAATAGCAGCTGTTCGGTCTGGCTCATAAAGATTGGATCCCGAGTAGACTTATTTCCACTGACACCTATATGCCCTATTATGGCATACAAACAGGAATTGTCTTCATACGACCATGCCTTTGCCCTTAAACCACATTTTGTTTTGGACTTTAATGACCATTTTTTTTTAATGAGGTACAGTAAATACCGTGAAACACTGCCAAGCAACAGGGTAACAACATTTTGAACTTTTGACTTTCAGGCTCCATATCTTTCCATCCACTACAGCTTTGAACGCGAGGCTAACATCACTTTATAGATAATCATCTTGGCTATTTCGTACATAACTTTGACCTGCAACTATTTAGCATATGTTTAATTATGCAGGTTCTTGTCATGTTACGGCATTGTTACTGTTTTGTTACTAAAAATCTAAGGGCGACATGTCCCAACACTCCAACGTTGGTTTTATAGCGTGTCTCCCAATTTTGTAGTGTACTCTAAGTGTATGCTGGTTGTCGGCGCATTGTACGCCATGTTTTGTGTGGCTGTATGCGCTTTTTTTAGCCGTACATGTGCACCACATTTGTATGGGGCTTACACTTTCAGCTGTTTTCTATGTGTGATTTTAGGCACATCGCGGCATTTTGTCGTGCATGAGTGTGCGCCTTTTTTGCTTGCTGGTGGCGTCAGATTTGCATTGTCCGAACTTTCGTCATTCGTGGACGACAAGTTCTGTGCAGTGATGTGTGCGAAAAAGTGAGCGCACAACCTGGCACTTTGCAAATGCGCCCCCTTTTTATTTATTGCTCCGGGGTTCATTGCAGAACGTCGTTACATAGTTTGTCAGGCCGAAAAAAGACATACGTCCATCCAGTTCAGCCCATTTATTAAAGTGTTGCTAAAGTGTTAAAGTGTTGATCCAGAGGAAGGCAAAAACCCCCATGAGGTAGAAGCCAATTGACCTCATGTTAGGGAAAAAATTCCTTTCTGACTCCAGTCTGGAAATCGGAATAAATCCCTGGATCAACGACCCCCCTCTAGAATCCTAGTCACTATAACTTGTTATATTACATCTAGAAATGTATCCAGACCCTTCTTCAGAATCCTAGTCACTATAACTTGTTATGTTATCACTCTCCAGAAATGCATCCAAGCCCTTCTTGAACTCTGTTAGTGAATTCACCATGACCAGTCCCTCTGGCAGAGAGTTCCACAGTCTCACTGCTCTAACAGTAAAGAATCCCTTTCTATGTTTATGTAGAAACTTTCTTTCCTCAAGACGTAGAGGATGCCCCCTTGTTCTAGATACAGTCCTGGGTATAAATAAATCTTTAGCGAGATCTCTATATTGGCCCTTAATATATTTAAACATATTTATTATGTCCCCCCGAAGCCATCTTTTCTCTAAACTAAATAACCTTAACCTTGCTAATCTTTCTGGATATTGCAGTCCACCCAGGCCTTTAATTATTTTTTTTGCCCGCCTTTGTACCTGTTCAAGCTCTACAATGTCTTTCCTGTGCACTGGTGCCCAAAACTGTACACAATATTCCATGTGTGGTCTAACCAGTGACTTGTATAGTGGGAGAATAATGTTCCCATCATGTGCATCTATGCCCCTTTTAATACACCCCATGATCCTATTTGCCTTGGCAGCTGCTGCCTGACACTGGCTGCTACAGTTAAGTTTACTGTCCACCAGGATTTCCAAGTCCTTCTCCATGTCTCTTTTACCCAGTGTTTTTCCATTTAACATGTAATCATGTAATGGATTAGCAGCCAGAAGTTCCTGTACTTAATTCTGGCTGCTGGTTGAAGTTGCAGATCCAGAATCAATTATGACAAAAATTCGGAGGGAGCCAGAAAGGGCGCACAAGCAAATTAACAAATTTGTAGTTAACAAATGTGTAGAGCTAACGAATGCACCGAATTTTGAAGTATACAAGCCGGAACGCCCAAACAGGCGCCCCAAGCAATACACTCGCCGGAAAAGGCGCAACAACTAAAACATTCCGACAGACACAAATACAACTTTACAAAACAAGCGCAGAACAACATAGAAAATGCATTTGGAGTGTATGATACTTTATGCCGCAATCAAACTGGCATGCGGACACCACTGTGTGGACATATCGCTATACATATTTACAGAGTGTTCCGGGACCTAACAATTCTCGTTGGTCTGTTGGGGCATGAGTAAAAATATAAGATAAATTACATACTTCACTCCCAGCTGCTGGTGTGTTCATACAGGAAACAAGCAGTGAACGTTCATTATTCACGTGACAGGTGCTGCCAAACACAGGTCACAACGTCACAGTCATGTTGTCACATTTACCGGCCGCAAAACCAGAGATGCCCGGGTACAGGAGATCCTCAGGGCCCACCGCGGGCAGAGATGGCAGTACTCGCGGCGGGTAGCCGAAGTGCAGGACACAGGTGACGGATAAACGGATGCAGTAGCTGTTTAATGGAAACACAGTCCCAGGGTGATAACAGATACACAGCAGGAATAGCTGACTGGTGCAGCGACAGGAGTACAGCAGGTATAAGGTGCGCTGGACAGCGCAGGGTTAAGCACACGTTCAGACAGAAGCTTGCAGACACTCTGGAAACCAGAGGGTTAACAAGGCAGCAGCTTAGCAGCAGAGGTCTAGCTCTATGGAAGCACACCAACGAACTGACCCAGAGTCCAGGGAGGAAGTTCCTTATGAAGGAAAGGGTCAGAGGTCACGGGCAGGAAGCAGGAGCACTGTGTGCATAAATGTCCGCAGGCTGGCGCGCGCGCACCCTATGGGGTGCACACACACGCTGGGGAAGCCACAGTGGACGGACACGCGTGGAAGCAGGACCAGGTGAGTAACGCTGAGCAGAAGCAGGTGTAGAGCAAACTGACACTGCCGCTGTAAGCCCCGCACAGGGAGCCACAGCGGACCCAGACACAGGGGCACGGACGCGACCGCGGTCTAAGGCACGGGCCGCGGCGCGATCCGTGACAGTACCCCCCCCCCTTAAGCCCTCCCCTCCGGGCTAGCTGGGTACCCCAATTATGGCTAGGGGTAACCACCTCCTCCTCGGTATCCCAGGAACTGTCTTCAGAGGAGGTGTCCAAAGAGTCCCGGATTACTTCTTGAACCTGGGGGGCAGAAGCAGAAACAGTAGACAGGGGGAGAGGTGGGTGGGAAACAGAGGTGTCTTTACAGACCAGGAGCTCTTCTTGTGCTTGAGGGTCCTCTTCAGGCAGCACAGCAGAAACGGGCAGGGTAACAGGTGGGCGGGACTGCCCAGGATGGGCAGGCTTCAGGCAGCGAGTATGACATGGCTCGCCCCACTGGAGAACTTCACCCGTTTCCCAATCCAAGGAAGGATTGTGATGCTGGAACCACGGTAGGCCAAGCAGGACAGAAGCAGAAGCATTAGGCAAAACGTAGAACGAGATGTCCTCTTGGTGGGAACTTCCAACTTGCAGAGACAGAGGTTTGCTACGGTAACGCACTGGTTCTTTCAGGATCTCCCCGTTGATAGAGGAGAAATGCAGAGGTTTATCCAGACGGGTGGCAGGCAGACAGACTTCCTCCAGTAATGACGGGTGGATGAAATGCTCAGATGAGCCAGAGTCTAGAAGAGCAGGAATTTGAGCTTTAGTACTGGAACCATAACAGAGGGTGACCGGGGTGGTCAGACGAGGAGCAGAGGCATCTTTATTCAGGGACGCTTCACCCACAGCACCATGGCATGGAGGTTTCCGGGGCACAGCAGGACAGACTGGGCAGTTCTTCTGGTAGTGCTTGGAACTGCCACAGTATAGACACAGGTTCAGACTGCGCCGGCGAGAGCGTTCCTCCAGGCTTAGATGGACGCGATTCACTTCCATAGGAACATCTTGTGGGAAGGCAGGTGCCTGGTGAGGTAGACTTGGGGGTGCAGGTACACAACGAGGCGAAGACTTGCGAGGACGGTAGGGCGGTGACTGCTGGTGAAGCTCTAGCTCTCTTTCAGAAAAAGGTATGTAAATTTTCGTAGCTAGAGCAATGAGGTCGTCCAAGTTACTTGGTAGGTCTCGACCAGCCAGTTCATTCTTGATGCGCCCAGCGAGGCCCCCCCAGAAGGCTGCAACCAGGGCCTCGTTGTTCCATGCGAGTTCTGAATCCAGGGTACGAAACCGGATGGAATATTGGCCTTGGCAGGAACGTAGTAGAGCAGATGCCGCGGAGGTTTGCGCCCAGGTTGTCCAAAAATTTTCCGGAAGGCGACCAGAAATTCTTGGATGTCCCCTGTCAGCGGATCCCCTCTCTCCCAGAGGGGTGAGGCCCAGGCCAAGGCTTCACCTGAGAGCAGGCTGATGATAAACGCCACTTTGGCTCTATCGGACGGGAAGTGGTGGTGCCAGGACCTCGAAGTGTATGGTATACTGGTTGATAAATCCGCGACATGAGTGGGGATCTCCGTCGTAACGGGAAGGCAGAGGCAGGTGCAGGCTGGGACTGAACATGGCAGCAGGAGGTGGAGATACTGCAGGTAGCAGAGCTGGCGTAGGTACCTGATGCAACTTCATCCAGACGTGCTGTAACTGTCTGTAGCTTCTGGAAGAGTTGCTCCAGGTGCGTGCCATGACGGTTGATTACAGCTACCAGGTCAGGTAGAGTCACTCCAGCAGGATCCATTTAGTATGGTTCAGTTCGTACTGTCACGTTTACCGGCCGCAAAGCCAGAGACGCCCGGGTACAGGAGATCCTCAGGGCCCACCGCAGGCAGAGATGGCAGTACTCGCGGCGGGTAGCCGAAGTGCAGGACACAGGTGACGGAAAAACGGACGCAGTAGCTATTTAATGGAAATACAGTCCCAGGGTGATAACAGATACACAGCAGGAATAGCTGACTGGTGCAGCAACAGGAGTACAGCAGGTATAAGGTGCGCTAGACAGCGCAGGGTTAAGCACACGTTCAGACAGAAGCTTGCAGACACTCTGGAAACCAGAGGGTTAACAAGGCAGCAGCTTAGCAGCAGAGGTCTAGCTCTATGGAAGCACACCAAGGAACTGACCCAGAGTCCAGGGAGGAAGTTCCTTATGAAGGAAAGGGTCAGAGGTCACGGGCAGGAAGCAGAAGCACTGTGTGCATAAATGTCCGCAGGCTGGCACGCGCTCACCATATGGGGTGCACACACACGCTGGGGAAGCCACAGTGGACGGACACGCGTGGAAGCAGGACCAGGTGAGTAACGCTGAGCAGAAGCAGGTGTAGAGCAAACTGACACTGCCGCTGTAAGCCCCGCACAGGGAGCCACAGCGGACCCACACCCAGGGGCACGGTCTAAGGCACGGGCCGCGGCGCGATCCGTGACACACAGGGCCGTCTCTTCCATTGGGCCAGGTAGGCCATTGCCCGGGGGCCCCAGGATCTCAGGGGGCCCTCCCGGGCAGCCGCCTACCCTGCCAGTGGAGCGACAGCTAGGCTCTGCCCGGGGGGAGCCGGGATTCGGGCCGCAGCGCCGGCTCGGAGCGTCGCCGGGGGGAGGCTGGGGTTTCCCTCTGGCGGGCCCCGAGTACCGGCGCCGGTCTGTGGCCCCCTCATTACACGGCTGCATGGCCGGGTCACAGACCCAGCCATGCAGCCATCACGGCCGCCGCCTGCACCGCACGGTGCAGGCAGCGGCAGAGGCTGAACAGCTGGGATCTACTGATCCCGTCTGTTCAGCTCCCAGGAGGCCGCGGGGCAGGCGCGCGATGTGATGACGTCATCGCGCGCTCCAGATCCGCGCCCTGCACTCTGCTTCCAGCGACCACCGGCTCCGGACGAGGAGAAGATAGAAGAGAAAGCAGAGACATCAGGTAAGTAAGATTGTTATTTACTTATTTTTTTTAAACTACTGGCCCTGCCTAACAATATACTGCCCTGCCACCTATATACTGCCCTGTCACCTATATACTGCCCTGCCACCAATATACTGGCCCAGCCACCTATATACTGGCCCTGCCACCAATATACTGCCCTGCCACCAATATACTGCCCTGCCACCTATATACTGGCCCTGTCTAACAATATACTGTCCTGCCTAATAATATACTGCCCTGCCACCTATATACTGCCCTGCCACCAATATACTGCCCTGTCACCAATATACTGCCCTGCCACCAATATACTGCCCCTATATACTGCCCTTCCACCTATATACTGCCCCCTATATACTGCCCTGCCACCAATATACTGCCTGCCACCTATATACTGCCCTTCCACCAATATACTGCCCCCTATATACTGCCCTGCCCCCTATATACTGCCCTGCCACCAATATACTGCCCCCTATATACTGCACTGCCACCTATATACTGCCCTGCCACCAATATACTGCCACCTATATACTGCCCTGCCACCAATATACTGCCCTGCCACCTATATACTGCCCTGCCTGTCACCTATATACTGCCCTGCCTACCACCTATATACTGCCCTGCATGCTACCTATATACTACCCTGCCTGGCTATATACTGCCCTGCCTACCAATATATTGCCCTGCCTACCAATATACTGCCCTGCCACCAATATACTGCCCTGCCTGCCACCTAAATACTGCCCTGCCTACCACCTATATACTGCCCTGCCTGCTTCCTATATACTGCCCTGCCTGGCTATATACTGCCCTGCCTACCAATATATTGCCCTGCCTACCAATATACTGCCCTGCCTGCCCTAATTACTGGCCCTGCCTGCCCTACACTCTACAGGGGGGCTATAAACCTACCTACAGGGGACAGCATATTTACCTACAGTGGGCCTGTATACCTACCTACTTAATGGTGGGCAGCATTACTACCTACTTACTAGATGTGGAGCCCTATAACAGAGGTAGGAATAGGTGGTGAAGTGCTGATAAAGTGAGGATTCTAAGATG
This sequence comes from Phyllomedusa bahiana, assembly GCA_025379985.1. Classification (NCBI taxonomy): domain Eukaryota; kingdom Metazoa; phylum Chordata; class Amphibia; order Anura; family Hylidae; genus Phyllomedusa; species Phyllomedusa bahiana. The sequence continues at coordinate 65,717 of JAODAL010018882.1, read as the reverse complement.
TTTGTGTGTTACATTCTGCAGGGACGAGCTGCGGCGGGAGAAGGCATCATGGCGGTCTGGACGGAAGGAGAGGAAAAGGGAACAAGAACGATTCAGAGAACGACTGATCAGACAGGACGTCTCCGGGGAGTCCCTGCATGTCACGGGTTATTTTGCTTCTATATTTGATTAGTGCTGTGGTCTCTGTCATGTAATGGTGACCGGAGCTGGTAATGTTTTATTTTGTTTCTTTGAGTAGGTTTTTTTTTTTTTTGGAGGGGAGGGAAGGGGGTAGGAGGGGAGAGGGAGGGTAGGAGGGGATGGGGTAGGAGGGGGGGGGGTAGGAGGGGATGGGGTAGGAGGGGAGGGGGGGGGGAAGGAGGTGAGGGGGGGGGGGGCCAGTACACCTCTGCCCAGGGGCCCATAGTGCTGTTAAGACGGCCCTGGTGACACATGTGACCTCTGTGGCCTGTAATTGGCTGCAGCTGTCACGTGAATGTGCGGCTGAATGGACTAGCAGCCACAAGTGAAGGAGAGAGTCCGGGAGGTAAGTTTTATCTTCTATTTTTACTCATGCCCGGATGGAACACAGATCTCAGAACACCCCTTTCATTTTTATAATTTTGTTAGTATTTTTTAAATCCACCTTTGGCTTTTAACACCTGAATCATGAATCCTTCTGGATATGTTCTTGATCAGATCCAAGCATGTCTTGATCGAAATCTTATCCCAGGTCTCTTCTACACGTTCCCAATGTTGGTTCATACTGGTCGACTCACTTGGGTACAAATACAGCTTTTTTTTCAACTCTACACAAGTGTTAGATTGAGTTGAGGTCTGGGGACTGTGGAGGCCAATACAGCAACTCTACTTTATTGTCGTTGAACTATTTTTCTCCAATCACCACATGCTTTGGCTCATTGTCCTGCTGGAACACTATATTGTCCTTTTCATATCCATATTACTCGAGTGTATGAAGTAACTCATCTTGTAGGATATTCACAAATAGTTCAGCATTGAGGTCACCATCGATCCTGGCCAAGTATCCAACATCTTTGGCTGTGAAACATCCCCATATCATCAGGCTTCTTCCACTGAGCTTAACAGTTTCTTCAATTTCTCGATCCGTTAGCCACTTTTCCCTTGATTCTCCCAAACCCATTTGCCCCCATCAGAGCCCGGTCTATTGACATCACATCGCTCCAAATGACCTGTTTCCAATTTTCCACTTTTCCAACTTTTTGAAAACTGAAACCGACATTTCTAATAACGATATTGCGGCTTCTTCCCCTTTTTTCAGGCCATCATTTCAGACCTGTGTAATGTGTGTTGCCCGGTGCTTGCATGGACGTCTGTGATCTCCCTCTTACGAAGCCTATGAGCCGCCTCCACTGCTGTGTCTGTCACGTCAGAACTAATTGACCTTGTGATGAGCGACTTGTTGACGCTGATATTTCCCACGGACGTCACCTCTTGGCTTTGGACGGACTTCATTCCATATTCTTCCCGCTGTCGGGGCCTCACATGACGCAGTTTGGCAGTTTTCTTGATGCTATCGATGAGCTGGATGATGCTGTGTCTATATTCTTAGGCTGCTCCTTGATTCGAACCAGTGACCTTTTGCTTGGGAATCAACCTAATAACACACTGAGCTATTAGGGAATGTGAGAACAGGTTGTAATTTGTAGTATACAAGAAAAAGATTGTTCCTCCAAAAGGTGCAAAACAGTAACAATGCAGGTACATGACAAGAATCTGCATAATTAAGCATATGCTAAATAGTTACAAGTCAAATTTACAGTATGTATGAGATAGCTAAGATGATTGTCTATCACATGATGGGAGCCTGACAATCAGAGCTGTACTGGATGGTGAGATATGTCAGTGTATCTTTAAGCACCACTGTGGGATGTTTATTTTGATATATGTAGAGATGGGCGAATTGATTCTAACGAAGTGGAATTCATTTAGAATTTCAGGAAAACTTCGGTTCTGAACGAAGTCGAAGTTTGGGGTACTTCGGGTGAACGAAGTGTGTTTTTGATTGATAAAATGGCTGCGAGCACATGGCGTTACATGGGGCAAAGCACTCTGGGAGGAAGAAGGGCATAGCCTGCATGACATGTGCAGAGGTGAAGCCAATCAGAGACCGGCGGGATTCTGTGACGTCACCGCACTATATAAGTCCGGGCGCGACGCTGGGAGCTCACACTCCTCTCACTGTACTGATCAGGGAAGGTGCTGCCGCGGCTGCTTGTAATAGCTCTTACTGAAGAACTGATTTTTATACAGCGATTTTTGGGGGGTGTCTCAGCTTGTCTCAGAGACTGCTTCTCTTACATTCTATTTCTGATTTTTTGGGTATTGGATCTGAAGTCCAGTGTGCGTCCACTGCAGCTGCATATACATTTTAATGCTATCTGCTCACAGCACATTGAATATCCAAGGGGGATCTAAGCCTGTTCCTGTTGTATTCAGTTAAAGAAACAGCGTTTTTTACAATACAAATACCACTTCATTTTTAGCTGCTCAATTCTTTTGCGCAATTTACATCCAGGGGTTAATTAAGCGTTGTTTTTCTGCTGTGGTGCCAAAAATAAACCGTCTTTTTCACCACCAAAAAATACAATTTTCCTGTGGCATAATTCACAAGCGAAGGTTAATTACAATTTTTTCTCTTGTTGTGTAGCGTAGAAATTACGCCATTGTAACACGCTACAAAGCTCGTATTTTGTGGTTGCTCAATTTTTTGGGGCCCCAATTTACATCCAGGGGTTAATTAAGCGTTGTTCTGCAGTTGTACTCAGTAAAAGAAACTTTGTTTTTCACCGCCACAGAAGAAATTCTGTAGCATAATTCATATCCGAAGGTTAATTAAGCCTGTTTGTGCTTTTATATTCAGTAAAATACACAGAGATTTTAATCGGCACATACAAGTCCCAATTTTTCCTGCCCATTTGTGGAGCGCAATTTATATCCAAGGGTTACCAACCTTGTTAACTGGGTTCATTTGGAGTCAAATACAAAGGGGGGGGTATTTTATCATAATACAGATATCCTCATCAAACAGTGTCCTGTAACATTTTAGAACAAACAGTATGTCAGACAGAGAGGTGGCCCGCTCTTCACCTGCGAGTGGCAGAGGCACAAACATTCCAGGGCCCAGGGCGCAGCACAGCAAGGGACGTCGCAACAGGGTCACTCGGGGAGGCCACAACTACCGCTGTCATCTAGCGGCCGTGTGTTGTTTCAGCAACCCAATGGGTTTTTGATGGGTTTTAAATAGGTCATCCAATTCCTCCCAGATGACATCTGACAACCCCAGCCCAAGAGTCCCGGGGGGAACGGGCAGAAACAACCCTTAGTTTGGCATGGCCCGGGGGCGGTCAGCGGCCCTCACCTGTCCTCAACCCGCCTATGTCCCAATCGTTCCCTCAGCCAGAGATCTACTATGTGGTCTGGGGTCAGCGCCACTATATAGCGAGGATGAACAATTTGAGGAGGGCAGTCAGCAGCTATTTGGAAACGAAGAAAGGGGGCCAAAATACCCCCCGGGCCCCTTGCAGTGGGCGGCAAAAAGTATGATGTTGAGAAGTGGCATGGGGGGGTTTTTTGTGAGGGGTCACCTTTTCCATAAAAGGCCCCGGTGAGGGACAGCATTCCATAAAACACAAATAGATAAATAAAATGTACCCCGACCGCACTTGGGACCCGGGTTTGAGGAAAGGGTTTCACACCCTTCGGGAGAAGAGGGCGTCAGTTTGGCGCCGTAAAGGGCAGCAGTGAAACCCACCCAAGTGGGCCCTTTTGGGCCCCGTTGAGTCAGGAGGTAAAAGCGTATGAGGGTGGGGGGAGCCAAGGGGGCCCATGGGGCAAAAAAACCCGTTTCGCAGGCCAAGAAATAGCGGCACAGGGGCTCAGGGGCGGCAGCGGCACAGTGCCCAATCAGTGCGGACCCGTTGGGGGTTTAAAACCCGGATCCCCTCGGCGGGGAAATTTGGGCCCCTTTGCAAAAGATACCGGGGGGCCCCCAAGGAAAATGGGTTTTAATGTAACAATCTGTAGGCGGGAAAGTGAAGCGGGGCCCAGGGAGTTTAAAACGTTGGCACCAACGGCCCTTGGCCTTTCAACACATGCAGCTCCCCAAACCGGGGGCCCCCGGGGAAAGAAACGTGGCTCAGATGGGGTTTTGGTCCATCCTGCCCCGCCACCCAACAGCAGCGCACAGCACGCCCATTTGGAAACGCATGCCATTGCGGGCCATAAAGGCCCTCCCCCCAAACCTCAAAAAGGGGGAAAGGCAAATTTCTTTTTGACATCACCCCCGGGTCCAGATGTTTCCTGCCCCCTCGCTACTCATGGCGCCACCCAGTCTTTCCCGGCGAGGGGGGTTCCCAAAGCAACAACAGTATGCGTCCAAACCATCCCAAAGGTGAAAGGAACCCGACAACCTGCCAAAGTTGAGGGGTTGCTCCATTCCTCCCTTTTCCAAAAGGGGTGGAACTCTGCCCCTTTCAAAAAAATTTAAAGGGGCTTGTCCCCCAAAGCCGGGGAGGGGAAAGAGTTCCAAGCCTTTAATTTTTTTTTCCAAAAACAGTACCAGCACTTAAATAAATATGAAAGAACAGAAGGGGGGCCATTTTTGGATTTATCGTTTTTTTCCCAAGGTGCAGGGCAGCATTTGGACGTCTGGAGCTGTAACTGGGGGTCAGACCCACCGTACAGGGGGGCCCTTTTTACGGCCCCCACTGGGTGAATGTGCTTCCCCGGCCCAGGACCCCGGCAATTTGGGAAACGGGAAGACCTGCTTTCCCCCCCTTTACGTTGTAAAAAACGGGCGGCCCCTGCTCCAATGGCCCCCCTTCCCCCAAACCAACCCACCACCATCTCAGCCTCCAAAAAGTACTGGCCATCTTTTCCACAGGTGTGGGGGAACGAATTCACACAGGGGAGGAATGCCCCAAACCTCATGCAGCAAGAAATCGTGTGTGGCTTTCTCCGCCCCCAACTGAAAATCGGAAACCAGGGTGAGGGCCCAAGGGGAAACATGGTGTCCGGGGGCTGAAAACCGAGGAGGATGGCCCCGGGGGGCCCCTTTGATGGGCGCAGGGGTTCAATCTGGTTGTAAAAAAGGTTTCCGAAAGTCTTCCCCCCGATCTTCAGAAGTTTTGGGAAAATGGCCAGGAAAAACTGTGCAGGGAAATTCACCCCATTCCTAAAAAACCCGGGAAACAACCCTCCTGATTCCCAGGGGCCCAGAAGGGCCGCCCCCAACCACCCCTCTGATACGATTTTTCCCAAACCCTTTGGGAAAATTCCCCCTTGCACTTTTGGACCGACTGTATGAACAGAGAAGGCCATAAAAACGATTTTTTTGAGGGATCCGGGGGCGGGACGGAGGGGAAAACCCCCATTTTTGGTTGTAAAAAAATGAATGTCAGCCAGGGCAGCCCATGGGGGTGACCCTGGCCTTTTGTTTGGGGGGGGACCCGAGGAGCCAGGGGCCCAAGGGGTTTATTTTCTCAGCCCCCCCACCCCGGGGACTCCCGGAGTAACGTCACCCCCCTTTGCTTCAGTCGGGAAACAGAGCTGAAAAACCCTGTCTGGGCGGGGGACGGGGGAACTTTGGCGACTAAAAATCTCGGGGGCCCAAATTTGGGGGTCCGCTGGGGACAAAATGGAGGGGGGAGGGGGAAACTTTGGGAAAGCAAAAAGAATTTTTCTGGTGATATGAGTGGGATTTTCTCCCCGGGTTTAAAACAAGAGAGGGGGAAAGCGGGAGCGGGAAAGAGCTGGGGGAAAGGTAGATGGAATAAAGGAAGACGAGGCAGATGACCCCCAAGCCCCGGGTTGGAGTTCAGTGGGGGATGGAGACGGGGAAACCCCCTCGGAGTCACTTGTGCAAAAAAGGCCCCAGCATGCTAAATTTTCCCTTTGGCTAGTGACACCCAAAATAGCCCACACCCGGCAAAAGGGATACTTCTGGCTTCCACCCTTTTTGGACCCTCGCTACCGGTCCAAAATGGGAGCCTTTTTCCCAGCTATTGAGAGGGAGGACAAACTCAAATACTATAGGGAAATCCTCCTAGTCAGTTGGCCGCTGCCTATGTGCGGCATCGTCCCTCCTCTGACAGGTCTTACCGGGGGTTCTTCAGCGCTCACATACTACTGCTGCGGCTGCTGGGGGAAGGTGGGGGGATAGGAGCAGTACCAGCTCCATCAGCAGCAACCTAAGTCTGGAGTCACTGATGAGCAGCTTCCTTCACCCACCTAGTGAGGAGGGCAGTCGCCAGCAGCAGCAGCAGGACCTGGAGCAGACCCTGAACCAACAGGTGGTGGCCTACTTGGACAGCACTCTGCCACCCCAGTTAGAATATCCGCTGGACTACTGGGCAGCCAAACTGGATGTGTGGCCGCAACTTGCCGAGTTTGCAGTGGAGAAGCTGTCCTGCCCGGCCAGTAGTGTGGCATCAGAGCGGGTGTTCAGTGCAGCGGGGGCCATCATTACCCCAAGGAGAACCCGCTTGTCCACGGGAAATGTGGAACGACTGACCTTTGTGAAGATGAATCAGGCGTGGATCGGCCAAGATTTCCACACACCAATGCCTTAGGCGTCAGACTACATCAGCCATGACGCCTCACCAAACTGTGAAAAAATGAGTCTGGGTTCAAACTACCTGCCTCAGCCACTATTCTGATGCCGCCACCCGCTTGATGCCACACATCTGCTGACAGTTTCTCCATCTGCCACCAACCATCTTTACCAGGGACTGGTATTGCCACCACACCTGACCTCATGCTGCTGCTGCCGTGACCTACACACTGTGTCATTGTGCCACTGTCTGACCTCATGCTGCTGCTGTGGCTGCTGCTGTGACCTACACACTGTGTCATTGTCCCACTCTGTGGCCTACTCCTGTTTTTGCCACCTCCAGAATGTCATTGTGCCACTGTCTGACCTCATGCTGCTTCTGTGGCTGCTGCCATGACCTACACATTGTCATTGTGCCACTGTCTGACCTCATGCTGCTGCTGTGGCTGCCGCCGTCACCTCCACACTGTGTCATTGTGCCACTCTGTGGCCTACTCCTTTTTTGGCCACCTCTAGAATGTCATTGTGCCACTGTCTGACCTCATGCTGCTGCTGCTGTTGATGCCGTCACCTCCACACTCTGTCACTGATGTTGCCATCTGAGCCCTCAGCTTGTTTTTTTCCAGCTGTCGCTGCCATGACTTTATCAGGCTACATTTCCCCTTCAGTTTTTTGGTCAGTTTTGCCCTCTTAAGTGCCCAGAGAATTTTATAGTGAAGCGATACTAAGAGCGGTGGCAGCCATGTGCGTGTCATACTAAAACACAACATTGTATGAAGACCAAACCAAGCTCCCTCTGCATATTTAAGCATGGCACAACGTTCTACAGCACCCTGCAGGCTCTGTGCAGCCTGGAAATAGCTGTTTTTTAACATGATTCGTCCCGAAGTAATTCGGAACGAAGTTATTTTTTGTCGGGAAATTTCTGCGAAGTGAGCGAACCGAATTTCGAGAAATTCGCCCATCTCTAGATATATGCCATTTCATTATATTTGGAGTGCAATATTTTTAAACTCTTGATTAATGATTTTACTATTTGCTATTTTTTACTTTTAATAATCTTTTTCCCTTTAGTGTCAAAGAAGGAAAAGATATGAATATGCAATGTAGTGCTTACCTTTAGCTTGATCTCCTCAATGAGAACCTTTAGCACCCAAAGTTTTGTCAAAGGCATCTTGCCAACCAGTATCCAGCTCAGTAATGATGAAGGGCAAGAACTCAAATATGGCTGTCTGCAGAAAGATGACTATTATGGCCAATATTCCATGTCACTGACATTTGACATACATTTTCATCATAGTGGTATTAACCCCTTACCGCCAGAGCCAGTTTTGGCCTCTCTGACAGAGCCCCATTTTTTAAATCTGGCATCTGTCACTTTATGTCAGAATAACTTTTTGACACTTTAACCTATACATGTGATTCAGAGATTGTTTTCTCGTGACACATTGTGCTTTAAGATAGAAAGAAATTTTGGTCCAAAAAAATGCTTGTTTATTTGTGAAAAATATCAAAGTATTGTGAAAAATTTGAAACATTTACCAATTTCAAACTTTAAAAATGTCTGCATGTAAGACAGTTATTCCACTCAAAATAGTTTATAACTAGCATCTACCATATGTCTGCTGTAGTTTGGCATCATTTTTTTAAATTCCTTTTTTTTTTTTTACGACATTAGGGGGCTTAGAAATTTAGTAGTAATTTTCACATTTTAAAGAAAATTTGCAATTCACATTTTTTTAGGGACTAGTCCAGTTCTAAAGTGACTTTGATTGGCCTGTATGTTAGGTTCCCACATAAAGGACTTCATCTAAGAAACTACACCCCTTAAAGTATTCAAAACAGCATTTAGGAAGTTATTAAACCATTAGGTGTTTCACAGTAATTAAAGCAAAGTGGAAGTAGAATTTCAAAATTTCACTTTTTTTTGCAGATTTTCAATTTTTATACATTATTCACAAGAATACGGTAAATGTGATCAGGGAAATGCAACTTAATTTTGATTCCCCAGATTCTGCCGTTTTCAGAGATATCCCATATGTGGCCCTAGTGCGCTATTTGGCTCAACCACAAGCCCCAAAATAGAAGGAGCACCTACCGGACTCTGGGGTCTCATTTTCATTACGATTTTATAAAGGTGCCATTTCAGGTTTGCGGGCACCCTAAGGTGCTAAAATGTAATAAGCTCCCCTAAAAATACCACATATTGGAGACTACACTCCTTGAGGAATATATCCAGTGGTGTAGTGAGCATATCGACCCCACAGGTGTGTCACAAAAATTGTTAGCGTTGGGCTGTGAAAATGAAAAAAAAATTTTTTTTCCAACAATCTACAATTTTAGCTGAAAATGTTTAATTTTTACAAGGCATCCTGGTAAAAAAGCACCCAAAATTTTGTTACACAATTTCTTCCAAGTTCGGCAATACCCTACATGTGGGTGTTAACTGCTGTTTAGGCGCATGGCAGGGTGTACAAGGGAGGGAGCGTTATTTGGCTTTTGGAACGCAGATTTTGATGGGGCAATGTCGCATTTACAAAGCCCCCAAAGCACTAGAACAGGTGAATACTTCCAGAAGTTACCCCATTTTGGATTCAGCCTCCCTCAAGGATCTCATCTAGGGGTGTATTATGCATTTTGGGCACACAGGTGTTCCATAGTTTTGTTTTTGCATTGGGTCATGAAAATGAGGGTGAAAAACGCAGTTCCGCCATTGTTGTTTGGGCTTCAATTTTACAGCGTTGGCCGTGCAGTGTAAATGACGTGATAACTTTACTAAGGGGGTCGGTACAATTACAATGATATAGATTTTATATAGTTTTTTATGTTTTATTACTTTTACACAATAGAAATAGGTCTATAAAAAATTGCGTTTTTATGTTGTCCTTTTCTAATAGCCATAACTTTTTCAGTTTTCTGTATACGGAGCTGATTATGGGCTTGTTTTTTGTGGGATGAGTTGAAGTTTTTATTAGTACCATAAAGGGGGGCATATGTCACTTTGATCACTTTTTATTAAGGTTTTTGTGAGGCATTTTGAACAAAATACAGCATTCCTGGTAGTGTTTTTTATTTTTATTTTTTACAGCGGCCACCGTGCAGTATAACTGACATACTAGTACTACTCAGCAGGTCAATAGGGTTACAGCAATACCCAATTTGTATGTTTTACTGCTTTTACACAATAAAAACACTTTTATTCAAAAAGGAAAACACGTTTTTGCATCATCGCAGTCTGAGAGCCATAGCTTTTTTATTTTTCTGTGTATGGAGCTTTAAATCATCTTGTTTTCTGCAGGATGAGTTGATTTATTGGTATCATTTTTGGGGGACAAGACTATTTGATCAGTTTTAAATCCGTTTTTTGGAAGGCAGGGTGAAGAAAATACTGCAATCCTAGTAGTGTTTTTTATTTTTATTTTTAACAGCGCTCACCTTGCAGTATCCATGACCAGTTAGCTTTACTCTCTGGGTCCATACGATTAGGCCGATACCCAATTTATATAGTTTTTTTTTAACATTTTGAAGCACTTTAAAAAAAAAAAGTGTTTTTATTGTGTTAAATAATATTTATGCATCGCTGTCTTCTGAGAGCCATAAGTTTTTTATTTTTCCATTTACAGAGACGTGCAAGGACTTTGTTTGTGTAATGAACTGACATTTTAATTGGTACAACTTTGGCATTTATATTTGTATTTGATCGCTTTTTATAAAATTTTATGTGCTGCAGGATGTACAAAAATTGCAATTCTGGGACTGTTTTTTGTTTTTGTTTTTTACGGCGTTCACCGTATGGGTTAATTAACATGACAGGTTTATAGGGTGGGTCGTTATGCATGCGGTGATACCAAATATGGGTACTTTATTTATTTTTGATCTTTTTTGGGGCGATGGTGTTTGTAAAGGGAAAAGGGCGGTGTATGTGCTTTCATTTTATTTTTTGTATTTGTGTTTTACTTTTTTTACTTTTTCACTTTTTTTACTTTTCCCCAGTGGGGATTTTTAACAGCAAATCCCCACTGGGGAAAATCAATTGTTAGATTGCTGTTAGAATAGGAGACCTGTGCACAGCGTTACTGCTGTGTACAGGTCGCCATGGTAACTACTGACATCATGCCCACAATGCATTGTGGGCATGGTGACATCACCAGACTACCCGGATGCTTTCAGAAAGCATTCGGGGAGTCGAGTAAGAGACCAGCGAGCAGCATCTTCGCTGCTGACTGCGCCGGCTCACTGGCAGCAGGAGCTCACTCCTCCTGCCTGCGGCTTCATTATCGCAACCATGACAGGTTACGGTAATGAAGCGTTAATAACCCGTGGCCAGAGCTCACTCCGGCCGGGGGTGATGGGGCATGAAGCCAGTGGTAATTTACCGCTGGTTCCATGTCGCGATCGTGCGCGGCTCGCCCGCAAGCCCGCGCGATCGCCAGGACGTATGCATACGTCCATTTGCGGGAAGTCACTTCCCGCTAGGGCGTATGCATACGTCCAATGTCGGGAAGGGGTTAAGTACGGTCCAGGCTTACTCGATGAGTCTCCTCTATACTCATCCAGTGCCAGTTGTCAGTTACAGTCGACATCTGCCTCTGGTGGCCAATATTGGAGATAGCGCAGTTTCCGACCATTTAATTTATAAGAAGATAGAGTAAATATGACCACATGGTCTGATTAAAAAATGGAGTCGCTGCACTGCCCTATTAATGGGTAAGCCATATTAGAATTTTTTTTATACTATTGCATATTCTATACTAGACTATACTTATACAGAATACGATAGAACAGTGTTTCTCAACTCCAGTCCTCAGGACCCACCAACAGGTCATGTTTTCTGGCTTTCCTTAGCATTGCACAGGTGATTTCATTATGCTGCACAGTGATTTTAATTATGGTCAGTGCATTCTGTGGGAGATCCTGAAAACATGACCTGTTGGTGGGTCCTGAGGACTGGAGTTGAGAAACACTGCCATAGATGCTTTCACATCTCCTAATGATAAAGAAACAAAAAAAGGTTTAAAAATGAAAAAAATTCCATTCACTATTACTAATTCTCAGCTCTCTCTGGACACACCTGCCTGTCACACTTTCAGAAATATCTGCTCCATCAACACTCAGGAATTCACAGACACTGCTCCCAATCTCCTACATCTCCTGACCTAACTTGGTGGTCAAACAATATAATGAAACTCTCTCAACCACCCTGGAAATATTGGCACCACTTACACACCGCACCACCAGAGTCAGACGCCGGCAGCCTTCGCACACGCCTCAGACTCACTTCCTGCAGCGATGTTCCAGGTGTGCTGAGTGTCTGCGGAGAAAGTCAAGGCTACCTTCAGACTTTCTCCACTATAAATTCAGGCTCAGGACTTATCACACTGCCCTTCACTGCGCCAAACAAAAATATTTCACCTCCCTCATCAAACCCAAAACGCCTGTTTGACACCTTTCACTCCCTCCACAAGCCTAAAGCTCAGGCCCTGGTCACTGACCTCTGTGCTGAAGACCTGGCCACTCACTTCAAAGAGAAAATTGACACATCTCATCTCAAATCCCAAGTAACACCCATCCTTTCCCTCCCCACACCTCGTCTAGTCTGCTCTCAGCTCTTGACCCGACGACAGAAGTAGTATCCAGGTTTCTCTTGTCTGCTTGTCCCACCACCTACTCGAGTGACTCCATTCTCTCCTACCTTGTTCACTCTATTTCTCCAGCTGGCCTCTCTCACCTTACTGCAATCTTCAACCTCCCTCTCTCCACTGGGATATGTCCATCCTCCTTTAAACATGCTGTTATAACTCCTTCACTGAAAAAGCAGACTCTGGACCCATCCTGCGCTGCCAACTAACGACCAGTCTCTAACCTGCCCTTCATCTCCAAACTCCTGGAACGCTTGGTCTACTCTCGTCTAACCCGCTACCTCTCTGCTAACTCTCTTCTTGATCCTTTACAATCAGGTTTCCTGATAGCTAAAGTCTCTAATGATCTCCGCACTGCTAAATCTCAGGGCAACTACTCGTTGCTACTTCTTCTGGATCTCTCTGCAGCATTTGACACCGTGGATCACCACCTTCTCCTCAACATGCTTTGCACTATTGGTCTCCAGGACACCGCTCTCTTGGTTCTCATCCTACCTCTCTGACCGCTCCTTCAGTGTCTCATTTTCGGGTTCCACCTCCGCTCCTCTTCCTCTTGCTGTTGAGGTTCCACAGGGATCCGATCTTGGTCCTCTCCTCTTTTCAATCTACACAGCCCCCATTGGACAAACCATCAGCAGATTTGGTTTTCAATTCTATCTCTATGCTAATGACACCCAATTATATACTTCTTCCCGTGACATCACTCCGGCCCTGCTTCAAAACACCAGTGACTATCTGTCCGCTGTTTCTGACATCATGTCTTCCCTCTATCTTAAACTAAACCTCACTAAAACTGAACTTCTAGACATTCCACCATCTACTAACCGACCTATCTCTGCTATTTCTATGTCAGTGTGTGGCACCACCATAACTCCTGGGCCTGCTGTCTGGGGGTTAAATTAGATTCTGATCTGTCCTTCACCCCCTATATCCAGTCTCTTGCCCGCTTATGTCACCTGCTCCTCAAGAACATCTCCAGAATCCGGCCTTTTCTCACTGTGGAAACAACTCAAACTCTCATTATGGCTCTTACTCTTTCTCGCCTTGACTACTGTAACTTCCTGCTTATCGGTCTCCCTCTCTGCAAACTCTCCCCTCTCCAATCTGTCCTGAATGCAGCAGCCAGGCTTGTCTTTCTCTCCAGGCGCTATACTGATGCCTCTACCCTGTGTCAGTCGCTGCACTGGTTGCCCATTCAGTACAAAATACAACAAAAAATCATCACGTCCCCCCATAAGGCCCCCACAGGCTGCCCCTCCCACATCTCCCCCCCTCATCTTTCTACCACCTTCTTCTCTCTCGCTTGCTGATGACTTAAATACTGCCTCAGTCATCCAAAACCCCCATGCCCGCCTCCAAGTTTTTTTCACATGCGGCCCCCGTTCCTGGAATATGCTACTGCGGGCGTCAGGCACACCCTAACCCTCATATTTTTTAAAAAGGGGCCAAAAAAATACTCTTCTCAGTCGGCCTACCCAAAATCCTAATGGTTAACCCCCGCCGCCCCCCCACCTCAAGTGCAACATTTTTGTCCTCCCCACAATTTAGCACTTATCTGTATATAAATGTACGTTTTGGCGGAAGGGGTTATCCGTTTTCTATATAAACCACCACATTTTTAAAAGCCCCTTTTAAGTCCCCTTTAAACCCAAGAAATCCCCAAAAAACCGTCCATTTCTCACTGGGAAACGACTCAAACCCCTTTTTTAAACTGCTTTTAAATTCTTTTCTCGTCTTGACTACTGCAACTCCTTGCTTATGGGTCTCCCTCTCTGCAAACTCCCCCCCTCTCCAATCTGCCCCCAAAATGAAAGCACCCCGGGCCCTTGCCCTTTCCCTCTCCACCGCATAACTAAAGCCCTCCCTTTTTGGGGCCCTTTCACTCATACGGGTTGCCCACCCGTACGGGATACAGTATAAACTCGGGCACCTCACCCAAAAAAGCTCCCAAGCGCTGCCCCCAAACCCAAAAATCTCCTCCCTAGCCCTTTTGTCAAAACCCCGCCCTACCCTTTCCTCCGCTCTGCGATGATAAAACTCTTTCCCTAAATTCATCCGAACCCCCATGCCCGCCTCCCAAGATTTCCCCACTGCGGCCCCAAATTTTCCCTGGAAAATGCAACCGGGGGGGCGATAAAGGGCACATTCAAAACCCCACATTTTTAAGGGGGCCCTAAAAAAAACATCTTCTGGGTCCTGGCCCCCCAAAGATCCCAAACCCTGCTATTACACACATCTTTCATTTCCCTCATTTGGGGGCACTCACGGGCCATCTTATATAGTTTTAAACTGTAGGGGGGCGGGTTTTTAAACCATTTTTAAAGAAAACCCCCCCTTTTTTATGAAACAGGCTGGCCCCATTGTAAATTTTTGGCACTTCTTACCGAATGTTTAAACCCATACCCCCCTAAAAATTTTGGGAAAAGGCTTTCATGACCCGGGCCCCTCACCCCTTGTTTCCAATTTAAAGTATTTTTAAAATTTTTAAAATACTGAAATTTTTAAACCCTTGAATTTTGTAAAGTTCTGCGTAATATTGGCGCAAGAAATTAAAGATTATTATTATATTATTTATTATTGGCTGGACCCATTGTAAATCTAGCACTTCTTACCCTTTGTCCCCTCACCCTAAAAGATTGTAAGCTCTTTCGACCAGGGCCCTCACACCTTGTTCCCCTCATCTTGTAAGTAGCTTTTCATTGTGCAATGAAATGTCTTTTTTGTCTGTAACCTACACCTCCAAACTGTAAAGGGGTTTGGGGAAAATATTTTGTGCTATATAAATATAGGTTATTATTAAAAAATATTAAAAGTTTTAAAAATAAAAAATAAAGTTAAAGGGGTGTCCTGATAGTTCAAAATACTTGTTAGTCCATCAGGCATGATGAAAAATAGAACAAAGGAAGCATACTTATATCCCAGATGTTGTCGTTACATCAGCAGCCTTGCCCATTCATCATTCACTTGACAGGTGTAACCATTCCTGTACGGTGAGCATTGTAGGAAAAACAAAATAGTATTTTTGGTCATTTTGCCTCCCTCAAAAAGTTGAAATAAAAAGTGATTAAAAAGTTGCATGTATTCCAAAGTGGTAACAATAAACCTATACTTTAGCCCAGAAAAAAACATGCCCTCGCACAAGTCTGTAGACAAAAAAAATATATAAAAAAAAAGTTTTGGGTTTCAGAAAATGACTCTGCAAACTTTGAAAATTAAAAAGTTTTTATTTTTTTTAAAGTACTAAAACCTAATGAAAACACAAACAATTTGGTGTCGCTGGGTTATGGCCTGATCTTCAGAATAAAAAAGCACGCCATTTATACTGCACAGTAAACTCCATAAAAACGGAACGCTCTCAAAATCTGGAACAATTTCTCATATTGCACCTCACAAGGATTTGTTTTTCTGTTTCTCTGTACATTATATGGTATGGTAAATTGTTCTGTCAAAAAGTATATCTTGTCCCGTGAACAACAAGCTCTCGTATGTCTATGTAGATAAAAACGTCTACATAGTTTTGGGTCTTGAAAGGCAGGAAGGAAACGACAAATTTGAAATAATAAACAAAAATCCCTCGTCGGGTTAAAACTATTTAAAACCTGATTTTTAGGTAACTACCATTTTCTTCCTTCTGAGAGCTAATTTGCATCAATAATACTGAAAAAATTTTATGCATCAACACATAAATACTATTGGCTGAAGAGCGGTCAGATTTTGGGAAAAACCGCACACAAGGGGGCTGAGGGGTTTTCACAAACAAGTTCAAAAGGGTCTTGATACATTAAAAAATGCATTTGCTGCCCAAGATTAGTCTCATGAAGCAAAGGGTCCCCACGGAGGGGGAACTGGCTTTGGGGCAGGGGCAGAATATGTCACCCCCCGGATTGGCAAAAACAAAGTGCAAAAAAAGGCTGCAAGGGATTAGCATCCATTTTAAAAATTTTAATACTAAAAAACTGCTGTTGTCACAAAGCAAAATTTTCCGGGGGGGGACAAAAATGGCAGGGCCCTGGCTTTCTGACACGTTTTGGGAATCCCAGACAGGGTAGGGGGGAATGGGGACCTTTTTGGTGATCTTCTGACATTCCCCCCCTCCGAAGCAATGGGTTTGAGATTTTTCACCATTTTGTATTCTCCCAAACCAATCACACGGATAGTGAAACCCAAGGCTTCTTGCATCCTTTTCACTCCCGTTATTTCGGGGGGGTTAGGGGGGTTTTTAGGGGTCCACACAATGGAGGAAATTCGAAGCTGTGGCGAATGGCCACGGGAAAGCACCGGTCAAGGGCCCCCGGGCGAGTGGTACAAAAGGTTGGAGAGGAGGGCTCAGTCGCCTAGAAAATCTTTTTAAGAAAAATTTCCGACGGGGGACGCCACCTCACTAATGAAGCATTTAGTGGTAATTCGAACCGGGGAAACCCCCGGACTGTCATTTCATATAACCTTTTTCACTTATCATCTAATGCAAGAATTTTGAAAATTTTTGGGGCCGCGCCTTTGCTCCAAATTTTGCAAAGTGGGGGGCCCATCTTTTTTCCCTTTTACCGGGGAAAACAACGGATACAATTTAAGAAGGTTAAAAACAACCGCAGCCCGCATGATAATTGCCTCTCTGACAACGAGAAGGTTTTTGACTCAGTGGAGGGGATTTATTGGGCATTTGCAGTTAGGGGGGTTCCCAGCAATTTCCTTAATTTTTTAAAAAAAAAATTTTGTACTTGAAGCCGGGGGGGGCAAGTCCGGTAAAGGAAATTTTTTCCTCCCCCTTAGCTCTGACCGGGGGGACAAGGAAAAGATGCCCCGCCCCCATTCTATTTTGCCCTTTTCATGGACCTTTTCTATTTTAATTAATAATAACCCGCAATTGAAGGGGACAAAAAGGGGGGTACAGAAATTGTCCTTTAAAATGCGGACATATGCCGTATATCGGAGACCCCCAAAGGCCCCTTTTTGGGAGAATCTCTTGATGAATTGATAGCTTGGATCATTTTTCGGGAAAAATAAATGGGAAAAAATCATTTCGATGCTGGGGATATGTAAGGGGGGTGGACACACTGAAGGCCCAAGCTTGGGGAAATGAAAAATTTTTCGTTTTTGGGGGAAAACCAAATTCAAGGGATGTCAACTTTATAAATTTTAACCCTTTATCCTTTGAGCAAGACGTTGCACATAAATTAAAGGCTTGGGCATCGTGCCCCTTTTCCTGATAGGGCCTAAAAAACGTAATTAAGATGAACTACTGCCCAAATTGCCTTAAACCTAAAGGGCGCCCCACTCTGCGCCAAACCCCACTTAAACACAGACAACGATATCACCGTTTTTTTTGGGGGACCACCGCGGAAGTAGGCAACTTTGAAGGGTATCACGGGGGCGGGGACGGCCCTTTCCATTTTATATTACTATGGGCGGTTCAGCTTGCCCATGCGCCTTTGGATTAGGGGGGGACCGTAAAAAATCCAGCAGTGGGGCAAAAGCAGCTCATTGGTTTTTATAGGGGTTTCAATTTAGATATAGGCAGGGGGAGGGGACCAATGCAGCATTACCTTCCAACATGCTGCAACGGGACAATATGGAAAAATTTGTAGGGGGGTAAGGGGGAGAATAGTAATGAGGCCCGGTCTCCAAAATTCCCGGGAAAAGTGAGTTGGGTGAACAGACTCCTTGAGGACTTTTTAAATTTTGGGCCAAAAAGAGGTCTTTAAAAATTTGGGTCAATTATATGAAGGGGCTGTTTTCCGAGATTTTTTTTTGGATCTATCCCCCCTTTTTTACTGCCCAGGTCGGCTTGTTCCGCTATTTTCAGCTCAGGCTGCCGTTTTTTCCCGCAGTTTGGTGGGGGCGCATTAAATTGGGTTGTGGCCCTGAAAAATTGCCGGGGGTGAACAGCTCAAAACCTGGTCCCAGCTTTTATAAATGCAATTTTGGATTTTCCTTTTCCCCTAAAGAAATCGTTTTTACCGGCAGGTAATGTTCCGACCTGGGCCCACCACTGGAGGAGTTTTCGCCCCATGAGGTTAAAAAGGTTATTTTCAAGAGATCGCGATACAACTAATGGCTACATGGTTTATTTTTCCCCCCGTGCCTTGGGCCCAGAGGGAAGTCTGCCACAGCGCTTTTACTAGATTGTAGGGCTAAGGGACTGAGCATATTTAATGGATTTGCCCCCTTTATCCAGGGGTTCTGGTCCGAGGTCCATAGTTTTCCCAAAAAGAAAAAATGGGGGTTCCGGGGTGTTTTCACCAAGAATAGCGCTGGGGTTTTGGGGGGGTCTGGCCCACAAAAACAAAGTCAACGTACGGTATTAATTTTTAAAAGCAAGGAAATCTTATTTTTAAATTGGAAACCTCCCAAGGTGCCCCCCTAACCCACGGATCGTCTGGCAACGCAGATTTACCCTTTATAAGTTTTACAAATGAGGCTAGAGGGGGCCCCCGAAAGATTTTTGGAAATTGGGGGCCCGTGCGGGGCGCAAACATTTTCACTTTGAGCTGCTGCCGTCTGGAGCTCGGGGTCGGGGTAATGGGTAGAAAGTGAAAGGTTAGGAGATTGCCTTTGGGGTGACTGTCAAGGTTATGGAAGGGGGAATCCCAATTTGGGACACTGCTATGTATTCTTTACCTCTGCAGCAGAAGAGTTATGGTTAAAAGTTTTGGCAAATCTGTATTTCTGACAGGGGGAAGTTAAATTGCATTATTATTGTGCCTGAGATTGGGATTGCTCTCTGTATCTGAATTGTATGATTTTATTTTCTTGTAATTTGAAAATTTTTTAAAAAAAACACTTTTAAAAAAAAAAAAAAAAAAAGAAGGGTCTTGATGCCTTAAAAAATATTTTCTATTATGAGTAATAAATTCTGGAGATGGGATGTTAATCCAGGGATTTATTCTGATTACCGTATCGGGAAGGAATTTTCCCTCTAATGTGGGGCAATGTAACTATGTCTTTCTCTTATATGTATAGACATTTACAGTATTAAAGGGGTATTTCAACAGATATCACTTATCACCTAACCACAGGATGAGAGAAACAAAAAATAAAATGGGGCACATTTATCAAGGCAGCTGCCCCCAAAAATAATGCAGAGCATCTTATCAAGTACTTTCACTATGGACATAGAGCAAAGCTCAAGTCTTTCCCCTCCTGATCCAATGTCAGACAAGCTCCAGTGACTGCGTGTAATAATGGCGTACAGACCTAAAGGGGTTGTCTCACTACATTGATTCATCTTACCTCAGTCCTGTTTTCTTGGTTTCACTTTGAATCCAGGGGCGTGTTTAATGGCTTCCACTAGGCTGCAGTAGAAGCCTGGTCTGTAGCAACCAGTGCTGGCAGCCTATCAGGAGAGATCAAACAGGTCTTTAGCAATAGTGACCTGAGGAGCTGATGCAGTCCATACAAGACGGGAAATCTCAGAATAGGTAGGACACTGTTAATGGACACATATTGCAAAGTGACTTGTTTTTGCAAGATTTTTAACATAAAAAGCAATCTTTGTAGTAAGACAACCCCGTTAATACTACAATTAATATCTCTTCTAGACAGTTTCTAGACACTTCTGTTCCCCGTCTGACAAAAGGGACTTTGCTCTGTCAAAGAGTGAAAGGGACGTGCCAGCGTGTGCCACCGTGTGCCAAAACTTCAGTGCATTTAGTGCCATAAAGTAAGCCAACTTAAAAATGGTGTAAAGTTAGACTTGACCATTTTAACCTGCACCCGATCTATGAACACTATGATACATGTAAGACTGTCTAGTCTTATAGAACACTGTCTATGAGCTAGACAGTATTGATAATTCTGCCCCATTGTGTTCTTGTATTAACCAGTGTTCTAGGTGTCACAGAAGCAACTGGAGCCTTTGAAAAGTTTAATAAACTTTTACAGGACTGAGCCTCTTTAACCTGACTATTTTTAGGGTCTGGTGCAATAGTCTTTCGGATCTCTTTACCTTTTTTGGGGCTTTCTCTGACATACTTTTCAGCGGCACACCAGTAAGACAGAAGACTCTTTCTCCACACATAGGGCAACATCTATGAATTTGCATGTACCATTTTTGTAACTTGGCGGCGACACCAGTTATAAATAGATATAGAGGAGTGTATAATACAACAGTATGAATGAAAGTGTTAGGCACTCAAAATTGGTACATTGAGTGTTATGCTTCAAACTTTGGCAGTTTCGCACCAAACTTTGACACATTAAAATGTGTTGTCAGGTACATATTGCGCCAAGTTTGGCCGTACAACTGTTCATATATAGAACCGGCAAAAAAGGCGAATTCATAGATGTTGCCCACATTCTTTCCGTGTCTCTGCCTTTCCTCCTTGTCCCTGGTATTGGTACTTCCCAGGGTCTCTCTTCGATACTCAATCTGAATCAATTTCCCAAATTTGCAATATGGACCCAATGTCTCTCCAACTGCCAACTGTCTGCTCACCAGCAATCCCCTTCGACTAACTCCTACCCCAGAAGAGGAACATTTCCAGCTCCAGCTCTACTTGTATGGGGCAGCATCATGCATGCTCAACCGCCACTTTATGCAAACTACTCCACATCACTGTTGATACGAGGGCAGTGGGGATTAGCCCCCGTTTCTAGTAATTTAGTGATCAGGGGCATCCCAGAGGTCCTGTGCCCACTAATCTAACATTTATCATTCATCCATTGGATCGATTATTAATGCTATCTGCTGGAACACACGTTTGAAGTTGTAGGGAATTGAATATCACCTTGAGTATTAATTGCCTAAACCTCAAACTATAGTTTTATATTACATCAAACATTTAGTAAAACTTGAGAATTTTCGCAGGCATGAGAGAAATAGTAATGAGAAAGGAAATTTAAGGATTATTTTATCTTTAAATTGAGGGTAGTGTCCTCTGGGAAAGTTTAGTCTGTGATAAATCTAAATCATTAGAAAATACAGACAAGGTCAGAGAATATCATCAAGGGAAACTATACCATTCATACACAGAGACTTACAGTCCTGTCTCCTACCTAATAATACTGGCACTGATGATTCGGTATCAGGCTGCTAGGTTATTACATACAGTTTCATTTATGATATGTTACATTATATGATATATAGAAACACGTCACTGTTCAGCTAAAGCATTAAAGGGCTATTCCCATCTCATGGATTACCCTTAACCCCTTACCAACACATGATGTATGGGTATGTCCTGGTGTCTGTAAGGTCCAATGGAGCAGGATTACTTGGTAATCCCAATTTGAGGTGAAGTGAAATTAGAACAGCAATGTATTTGGTAATTATCACGCTGCTACCCTCAGGATCGGCGGATGCTGACTTACCGGTTTACGATTGCTGTGTGGCATTCCCCTGTGCGGTCTTTGCTGCTCCACCATCTTGTGGCTGCTGCCTTTAATTCCCTTTTGTTCTATTGGGAGGCGCAGCCACATCCTGCTCATATTTATTCCTACAATGTGCAGTGGGGTTGGGCCTCCTGTGCCTTAATTATAAGAAAAAAACACTCCAATTCTTTGGGGCTTGTGAACAGCTCAATGGCTGAACAAACATGAACCCAGTAGCTAGCAACTTTGCCATTTATGCTGACTGGGAAAAAGATCACGTGCAGCTAATTGCTAGAGCAAGATGAAAAACTGCACACCAACTTAACACCAATTCACACCAGCATGCAGAAAGCCACAGTATAATGCATGGGAGATTGCACAGATGCAAAATAACCAATGAAACAATCACTCATACAACCTCAGGGCATGAGGGAGGTGGTTCCGGTACTACAATTGCACATTAAAAAAGGCGATACAAAAGTGTGCCATAAATACGTGGGTGCACAATGCTGGCTTTACAACCTATTAGTGACGCCTAAAATATTAGACCAGGCGGGCTGCCCAGCATTTCTAAATGTCCAACACAACACTGGCACACTCTGCTCCCCAGCACTGTTGGGCAAATAAAAAAGGGCATACTGGAAAAATATTAAATATGAGGTATTAGTTGGTAATGGAGCCCCATGACACAAGCTCACAAGCCTCTTCACGGCTCCTCATGTCTTGTGAGTCCCTACACTAACAACTTTACAGAAAAAACATACAGAAAATGGGACATTACTTACTCAAAAAAAACACTCCAATTCTTTGGGGCTTGTGAACAGCTCAATGGCTGAACAAACATGAACCCAGTAGCTAGCAACTTTGCCATTTATGCTGACTGGGAAAAAGATCACATGTGCAGCTAAGCCGTGAAGAGGCAAAATCCGTCCCCGCAATTACGTCGGCAATAAGCCGTGTGAACATTGACTAATAGTTTTTATTTACATTTGTCTACATGTTTAAAGCTAATCAATGAGATTGGGATACTACTTGAAATTCCACAATTCCTATTGATAATGGTATCTATAATGTGTGAACTAAGAACCTCAAAAATGTTTCCGTGTATCCTAGTTAGCAGTAATGCTTTTTCCAAATTTCCTATGTCCCTTTTGATAGTTTCTTTAGTCCATAGTGTGTCACTGTTTTTTTAATTTGAATGTGTATATGTATTGCTGCCACAGCAGTGTGTATTTGTTTTTTTTCAAACAAAGTTTTTTGATGTACAAAATCAAATGTTGTTTTTTACTTTATGTAGGGAGAAGTGGCTGCATCTATCTTTAACCAGACACACTCCAATATTAGGCGCATTACAGGGCGCCCACAGCACTTTTTTAATGCAACTGAGATCAGGGGCGTGCTGGAGGCGTGTTGAACTACAACTGTACGAAGCTACACATTTTTAGCTTCAGTGCGGCAAATCCAGGTGCATTACTGCTGGAACAGGCAGAGCACTTTAAAAGTGGTTTACCTGAGCCAGAAGAGACGTTTTTGCACTAGAATGCGCTAAATCTATGACCTGCAGTAGAACAGGTTCATAGATTCATTCACATTCTAGGCTACAAATGCGTGCAAAAAAATGGTGCCTGGGGGCCAAAAATCATACATGTCGCTCTTAGGATCCACCTCCATTGGTTCAGGATTTTCAATTAGGACATATGAAAGTAAGCTTCCGAAACTGGAGAACCATGAAGTAAAGTGCACTGCACAGGTCGGCTCTCAGCTAACTGTGAGCCAACTGTGCATGAGAATGAGGAGGTCACTGCTTGCACTCTTCCTCTCCATTCACTTCTATGGGCGTTCCAAATATAGCCGAGTGAGTGCCCTTGGCTATATATGGGAGCTCCCATAGAGCTAGATGAAAGTTTACCTGTGCAGTGGACTTTACTTAAAAAAAACAAAAACAAAAAAAAAACATGGTGGCAATGCTATATAATACATTCCCTTGTTGTACATTCAGGCACAAATGAAAAGGTGATAAAAATATATGAATGAGACAAATCCTGCTCATATGCTGTAACATATGAGAAGAGCCAAGGTGGGTAATCGCTAGAGCTATGAAGCACCATGTGAGCAGAGAGTAAGTGGCTGCCACCGTAAGGTGATGTGTTTCAGCTGCACAGCTGGTAGCCTTTCTGCCAACGCATCTAATATGGATAATCTGAAAAATGTCTTTCTGAGCAGTCGTGACAAGAAAAATTGCTTGTGGCATTATCATGATTTCATCAGCAGCTGCTTTCACAATACTGTCAGATTACACGTATAGTAATTACCTGGCAGACGCTTCTTTTCTCCTAAGGAAATGTTCCTATAGATAGTTAACTCAGCGGATAAACGTCTACAAGATACAATGGAACTGAAGATCTCCTGTTCCTTCTGGGTTACTTGTTTCTTTTTACTTTACAATTTATAGTAAAATACTATTCTGTAATTTCCAGCTCAGTGTCTGACAATTTGCCGTTCAGCTGATTGGAGACGACAAGTCAAATATAACACAACATAGCATTTTTTTTCTGTGGTTTTTATCTGCATTTTTAAGTTTCTGGGGTTATAAAAACTGCTGCAACCAGATATTAGCTTGAAGTCAGTAGGGATAATATAAGTCCCCCTTCACAGTATAGCCTCTGTTGATGGTATCCATTAGAATACCTTGAAAAATGTATCTCAATGAATATTACGGCAGGGCCATTATAAGGACTGCAGATCACTGAGCCACCCAAAAGGGATGGTGTAAACTGCACTAGGAAGCAGAGTCTAAGGGGCCGTTGCTTTTCCCCAGAGCCCGCAGCAAGGCAGGTTGGGCTTGCTGTGGCAGACAACCCCCAGGTCGCTAACCATGGTGCAATTTGCCTGTGGTGGCAATGGAGGTGTAGTAAGATACAGAATCGCTGAGCAGACTCGTAGTTAGGGACAAGCAGGAAGGTCAGGACAGGTGGCAAGAAACGTGGTCAAGGGATGGAAGCAAAGAGATCTCGTACCTGGTGCAGGCAACAATCACTAGAAACGCTTTCTCAGTAGGCTACAGGACACCAAAGATCCGACAAGGTAGTCAGGGGAATGCTGGGGGATATACGGTCAGTGGCCGGTGATCACCCAATTACCGGTGTGCTGGCCCTTCACATTTTACATAGCCAGCACGGGGGTGCTCCTCTAGCAACTTCTAGGCTGCACAGCTCAGACAGAGTGACGGTTGTGCGGCCTAGGAGCAGGTCACTACATCGCCGGAGCTCCGGTCTGGAGCAGGTACGGGACAGAAGCCTTCTTATACAGGGCATAAGCCCCAGATAAAACGGCTTAGCAACGCCCCTGCTTCTCAGTCTCTGATCTTAACTTTCCAAACCTCGCAACTTTTAAGATTGTCAAAGAGGGTCACCTACACTTGCATAAGTTCATATTCAAATTTCAATACAAATATCATCAGAACATAGACATTTTAAACCGCTTAACGTCGCAGCTAGTTTTTTTTTTTTTTCAAATTCAAAAAAGGCTTTTATTAAAGGATAACATGAGGAGAAAGAAAACACTAATATGTTAACGTTACATCAAAATTAACTTGCAATGTACAAAAATAGAATGTGATAGCATATGAGTCAAACAATCAGAATATGCAACAAAATCACAGCAAGGATATTAAAAAAAAAAAAAAAAAAAAAAGCAACAATACTCAAAAATATCACCATTAAATACAAACAAGGCAACAGAGTATAATAAAATAACCAATAAACTACCAGTGTATCATATAAAAAAATGGTATGAAAAGAAAAATTGGCCCTTGAGCTTAGAGGGACTTTATGAGTCCGGATTAAGACGATGAATCAAACTCTAACTTCAGCCACTTAATTGGACAAACAGGACATACAAGAGACAGACATCCCACACACACAGTGGAAGGAAGGGGGAGGGAGGAAAAGAAAAAAGGGGGAAGAGGGGGGCGAAAGACGAGACATACGAGCGCAATGAGATGGGGGGCAAGAATAATTAAGAGAGGGGACGATGTTACCCGACTGTAACGGACACCACTAAGACTACACCTAGCCTAAATATGAGGGAACGAAGGGGGAGATTTCACAAATTGAAGCCAGGGGGAGCACGTCCTTTTCAAGGACCGTATTCCCCTCCTCTGAGGTTGCTAAAAGCTCTTCCATGTTGGGAAGTTGGGAAAAAACTTCAGCGATCCATTCCCTCCAACGAGGGTGGGTCCGAGGATTCCAGTGCCTTGGAATAACGTCTTAGCCGCTTGCAGTAAGTACCTAAGGAGGGAATTTTTATAAGTTGAGGCTCCCATATGAAACATAAATGATAGGGCTACTTCAGGTGTCCTAGGAAGTGCCAGTCCCGTGGTTTCCATAATAGAATGAAACACCACATTCCAAAAGCTCTGCAAAATGGAACAGTCCCACCATATGTGCACCATAGTTCCCTTGGCCGCCCAACAACGCCGGCACGTCTCTGAAACTGAAGGGTACCATTTATGAAGGACTAGGGGGACCCTGTACCACCTTTTCAGTATCTTGAAACTGGTCTCTTGAGCCTTTGGGTTTCTATAAAATGCCTTGTGGGTCAGAGTGAAGCATTTAGTGCCATTGTGGGAAGAGTGAAGTGGTTTATCAAGTTCTTTCTCCCAAGCCTCACAATAGGTGGGGGGGAGCAACTGATCACAATGGAGAGTTCATGTACAGGATAGAAATAGAATGCTTTGGAGATGAGTTTTGAAGACACATCTGTTCGACCTAGTTTAGGGGTTTCTGAGCATTGAGGGAATTTCCAAAAGAAGAGAGAAAGGGGTCGGACCTGCACATAGTGGAAACCGAGAGATTTGTGGATAGCGGACTCTGTGGCTAACATGGATAATGGCACAGGCCGTCCACCCACAACTACCTGGCAAAGGTGCAAAGGAGTTAACTTGGAGCTTCCAGAAAACGGGTAAAAAACCCAAATTTCCCGGGGGGGAAGCAGGATTGTCAGACATGGGCAAAGTGGGCCTAATTTGTCGACCAAACCATGGTATAATTTATGCGAGTGAATTGAAACCAGGGTGTGCCGGGTAGAAAAGGACATGTAATATTTATTCACTAGAGAGGCATTCCAGACCCAGGGAAGCGAGGCAAGGGATAAGGAACAAACGTCATGTGCAATGCGAGTCCAAACCTTCGTCGCAGCCAGTTTTGGCCTTCCTGATAGACTCCCATTTTTGATATCTGACATGTGTCCCTTTATGTGAGAATAACTGTTTGACACTTTTCCCTATCCATGTGATTCAGAGATTGTTTTCTTGTGATACATTGTGCTCTAAAGGGGTTAGCTCACTACAGGGATTGCTTTTTATGTTAAAAGATCTTGAAAAAACAAGTCATTTTGCAATATATGTCCATTAACAGTGTCCTACCAATTCCTAGATATCCCCTCTTGTATGGGCTGCATCAGCTCCACAGGTTGCTATAGCTACAGGCCTGTTGATCTCTCCTGATAGGGGCCAGCAACTGGTTGCTATGGCTACAGACCTGGGTTCTACTGCAGCCTAGTGGAAGCCATTTAAACACGCCCCTGAATTCAAAACTAAACCAAGAAAACAGGACTGAGGTGAGATGAATCAATGTAATGAGACAACCCCTTTAAGTTAATACGAAATTTTGGTCCAAAAAATCCTTGTTTATTTGTGAAAATATTCTGAAACATTTGAAAAATTTACCATTTTCAAACTTCAAAAATTTCTGCATGTAAGATAGATTGTTATTCCATTTAAAAATATTTAAAAATAATACCCACCCTTCCCTGTTTGGTTGGCATCTTTTTTTAAAATTTTATTTTTATTTTTTTTTGACATTAGGGGGCTTAAAAAATTTAGTAGAAATTTTGTAAATTTTTAAAGGGGGAAAGTCACCCCCTTAAGGAGGGGAAACCCAAAAAAAATTGGTCGGTGTGGGGGGTTTAAATTTGCCATTCAGACCCACGGCCCTTTTTTGAATAAAGCAATGGCTTAGGGGAAAAGAGCCAGGGCCCCCAAAAAAGTGCGTGGGAGCTCCTCAGTCTTTTCCAAAGCCATTGTTTTAATGCAAACAGTCATGAGGTTCAAAATGGAAGTAAACCCTAACACCGCCCAAATTTTTGGGTTTTCCCTCCCCCTTTTTAAGGAGAGATTTTTTCCCCTTCCGAAGCCACTTTTTGCCCTCTCCCGGCCAACCATAAGTTTACACGCATGAAAAGGGGGCCAAAAACCCCCCAAAAAACAGCTGTCTGTATTTTGAATTTAAAATTTTTTTTGGGCCCCAAATCCTTTTTCACTTTTCCCTTGGTCCTGGGGGAGTACATGTGAACTTTTTTTAGTCATTTGGGAAAACATTTTAAGTGCAATCTCCTTAATTTGTGTATGCGATTAATACCAGAAATAAGTTTTAAGGATGAGGGGTGAAGGGAAAATTTAAAAGGGAAATTCTTGTTCCTTTGACCTCTCTTCTTCTGTAAAATTCCCGGTATCCCTTTCGGGGAAATAAAACCCTAACATTTTCCCCTTTTGTAAATTCCTGTATATGTTTAAAATTAAAAGGTATTTTTTTCCCTGGAAATAAAACCCCTAAAAAAGTGCCCTTTTGAAAATTTTCCTGCAATATGCCCCTTATTAAAAGGGGATGCATTTCTGTGGAACTAAACCCCTAAACATGTCCCCTGTGTAAATCTCCTGCTTTTGTCTTTTGAATGGTAAAAACACTTTTAAAAATTTGAAATTTTTTGGGTGCATCCCCGCTGTGAGGGGCCAAATTTGTCTACCCACAACACTTTTCAATTTTTCCCCTTTGCTCAAAAAATTTCCCCCCCACCCCCCCCCTTTAAATTTTTTTTTTTTTTTTTTTTAAACCCCTTTGGGGTTTAAAAGTAGCAAAATTTTTTTTTAATTTTAACTTTCCCCCCAAGTCGGTCAGGGTTTTAGCCCGCGGGGCAACACCCTTAAAGTGCAATCTTTTTTAATTTGGTGAAAGCCATTAATCCCAGCATTAAAAAACCAGAAGTAAACCCAAAATTTAACCAAGCCCCCTCACCAAAAACGCACCCAATTGCCCTCTCTACCACAATCATCACGGGCCGCCAAATTTAAACAAACCCTTGTCCCCCTCAGACCCCCCGCGGGAATGGTTTCCCTATCTCCCTTCTTTTTCCCCCCAAAAAAACCTGACCCCCAACTTTTTCCCCCCTTCCAAAACTTTAAAGCCCTTTCTAAAAAAACCCCAAACAAAACCCCCTTTTTCCCTCTATCGCACACACACCCCTAAATCTTCCCGCTTCTCCTCGCGGGTAAACAAAATTCCCCCAACCCCGGGCCCCCTCAGTGAAACCCCCCAACCAAGGGTTTTTCAGGCATCTCTTCAGCCAAGCACCCAAAACCTTTATCAACCACAAAACCCAAAACCCCCCCCCTCACTCCTGCAGCCCCAAAACCCCCAGCCCGGCCCCCCTCTGGAAGCACCCCTTTTGTGTGCAAAAAAGGGCTTCCCTTCATCAACGCCTCTTATTCACGAAAATCTCACCCCCGGGGTTTAAAACAGAAACTTGGCGGGACACCCTTTTGGACACAATTTCCCCTGTTGCACTTCCTTTTGGTGGCCCAGTTTTCCCCACCCCCCCCCCTGGAGAAAACATGGCGGAGGTGTGGGGGCCTTTTCCCTGCAGATACCTGTTTCCTTTCCCCCATTCCCCCAGAAACCTTCCCTCACCCCCCCCCTTCGGGTTTCATTCTGCCGCATTTCTCCCCCCCAACCTCCAAGTGGCTTTGTCTACCCCCCCCCGGGGCCCGGCCAACCCCCTTCCTTGACCTTTTTTGTTCCTGGCTCTTCCACTTTTTTCCACCAAACATCCCCACTTTTTTTCATGGGGTTTTAACTTTCCCAAATTTCGATACACCCCCACCCCCTTACTAACAAACTCCTTTTCACTCCCTTTCCCTTTTGGGCCCTTCCCCCCGGGGAAACCTCTGGACCCCTCAAAAGAGGGGACACAACTGGCCCTATTTCACCCCTTTGCCCCCTATCTAACCTTTAAAAAACCCCTTCCCAATCTCGACCCCAATTGCTCACCTTCTCCCCCCTTCACCCCCCCTCCCCCGGCCCCCCCGGGCCCCAAAAAACTAGTCCCCCCACCGGGAACCCTAAAAAACCCCAAACCCTTCCCACTTCTCGATCTTTTTGCAAAATCTTTTACCATATCCTCTTTTTGTGACCCAGACGCACCCAAACCACATTCTACAAAAACCCAAAATCACTTCCATTCGCAAACGGGTTCCCCCCCTCTCACACACAACAGAAACCCGCAAAATAAAAAGACAACCCTGGCCCCAAAGGACTCCACCAAACAGCTGAGGCGAGATTTCCCAAATTGCCGAAAGCCCCTGAAGAAAAACCCCCTCCACCCCCTGGGTTCACCCGATATAAAGAAAACACTGCACAATTTAAACCGCCATACCCCAGCCCAAAAAAGGGCTTCTTCAGACCTCATTTTCCTCCCCGTCCCCCAACCCCCAAAAACTTTTTTAACACCCCTTCAAAATTCTCCTGGGGTCCACCACACCCCTCCCCCCCTTCCTCTACAAAAAGAATTTTTCAACTCCCTTCCGTAATAAAAAAAAATCTCAACAACAAAGCTTACCCTGCCCCGTCCCCCCAAACCTACCTCTATTTTGCGGTGTCCCCCCAGCCCAACCCCGTACCTGCTCATGAAATATTTTCCCCCCTTTAAAATTTGCCTTTTTCACCCGTCACTCCTGATAACCTCCCCTTTACTGTCCAAAACGAACCACCACCTGTAGTCTTGAAACCCCTCCCCTCCAAAAACATCCCGACCTTAGTGCTGTTACATCCCAGCCCCCCACCCATCTCTTCAATCTACTTAAAAATTGGGATCTTCCCCTTTCCCCAATTTTTTAAACCCTGCGCCCCACCCCCCTCCCTAAAGAAACCCTCTCGGACCCCCCCTCACTGTCCAACTATCGCCCCCTCTAGCTTCCATTCGCCTCTAAAAAATTTGAAAAACAAAGTCCATCTTCAACTTTCCTCCCCCTCTCTCCCCCCAACTCTCTCCTTGGGCCCCCCTCCAATCGGGGTTCCGTCCCCCCCAATTACTGAAACCCCCCTAACCCAAAATCACCAAAGCCAAATAACCCCCAAAGGGGCCCCCCCCGCCACAAATCGTGCTCCTCCCCCTAGACCCTTTCCCCCTTTCCCCTTTTATTCTGTCGCCAAATTACTTTCCTACACCTTTCCCCTCCTCCCCCGATCCGGGCTTGGCCCCTTTCCCGATCCCCCTTTGTTTCCTCACTGATCGGAATTTTGGTTTTTCCCCTCCGCTCCCCCCTCCTTCCCCCCCCCGCCCCTCTCCCGTTGGTGTCCCCCCGGGGTCGTCCTGGGCCCCCCACTTTTTCCCATTACAAATTTTTGGGTTTGGGGAAGTCATAGATCCACGGCTTTTAATACCACCGTTTGCTGGTGACACCCAAAAAATACATTTCCCGGGCCCCCAAGCGCCCCTCTTCTTTCCCGGATCCCCGACTGTCTCCATTTTCCCACTTTTCTCCTCCCCTTTCCTTTTTAAAATAAACGTGGGGGAAAAATGAAATTAAATTTTCTTCCCCCCGTCCCCCCTCCATTTTCTCCAACACTGTTAATGGGTCATCTTTCACCCGCACCAACCCCGGGCCCCTGTTGGGATAATCTTTTACTCAATCGTTCCCCCTTTAACCGCAAATTTCCCAAACCCCCCCACCCCTGCCTTTTTCACCTCCATTTAAAAAATATTTCCCAATCCCCCTCATTTCTTAAACCCGAAAGCACAAAAATTTCTTGTCCAAAAACCCTTTTCAATCCCGCCCGACTACGAACATCCTTTCGTGGCCTTCCAACTAGCACCCAAAAAAACCCCTTAACTCTGTGCCTGTCTGATTCACCCCTCTCTTTGTACTCCCCCGCCTCTCCCCTCTGCCCATCCCTTCACTGGCTAGCAATTGCCCAGGAATCCAGTTCAAGCTAGCAACTTTGACCTACAAGGCTCTCCATAACCTCTCCCTTCATATATCTCTGCCTTAAACTCAAATATCCTCACGCAACCCCGCCCCTCAAGCCTTCCCCTTGCTCTCCTCTTATCACCTCCTTAACCGTCTAAACTTCTTGTGGTTCCCCACCTTTGGAACTCACTGCCCAACACCTCAGGACTCTCCCCTTCTCCCCTTCAACGTAACCTGAAAACCTACCTCTTCAGGATTGCCTTAACCAAAACATTAGTGTTGAATCCTCCCCCACAAAATGTTGCCCCTCCCCTTTCTGTCTCACCCCTTCCTGTAGTTGTAAGCCCTCAGGGCAGGGACCTCTCTCCCTCTGTACAGTTGTTAATCACTTATTGTCATTTGTAATTGTTTACCAATGTTATTTTTTGTACCCGCCGGAAATGTACAGCGCCCTGGAATCAAGGGCGCTCCAAAATAAATGATAATAATAATAATAATAATAATAATAAACTGAGGATAACTACATCCAATAGAGTGTGCTGTGGAGCTCCTCAGCTCACATTTTCAAGAAATTTTGCACTATACAATTTTTTAGGGACCAGTCCAGCTCTGACGTAACTTTGATTGGCCTGTATGTTAGACACACCCATAAACTACATCATCTAAAAAACTGCACCCCTTATTCAAAACAGTAATTAAAAAGCTTATTAACCTATTAGGTATTTGACAGGAATTAAAGGGAACCTGTCAAATAGCTTATGTCCCCCTTGCTGAGGGCAGCACAAGCTAGTGTTAGACCTGTTGTTCCCAGCGCTGTGTCCCTTATTCTGTAAGATGCTGGAGTTTTAGAGCATTTACCCCTCAAATCTTATTCATGAGCAGGTGTTAGCCCCCCCCCACCCAAAAGGGTTTGCCCCCCCACGACAGTTATTCACATGTTTCCACCTATTCGGCCCTGTTCACACGGTGGATTGGGGCTTGGTTATGGCCGCGGGTTATGACGCGGTTTCCGCGGCCAAAACTGCGCCCAGTTTATTAACATGGTTTCCTGTGGGAAACCGCGTTAATATTCACATGCCGCGAGTTTCCAAACCCGCACGTGGAGACCTCTCCTGTCAATTCTTGACAGGGAGTGCTCTGCGCGGCGGCCGCGCGGTGCTATCACGCGCGTCGCCGCGGGTGGTGCGAGGCTGGGCCGTGGCTCGCGCCGCTGTTTGCCCCCTGCTATTAACCCCTTCAGGACCCGGCGTTTTTTTTTTGGGACACGTTCGGTTTTCCCTCCTCGCCTTCTGAAAGCCATAACTTTTTTATTTTTCCACCTACATAGACACATGAGGGCTTTTATTTTGTAGGACAAGAAGTGCTTTCTAATGGTGTTATTCACTATACTATAGAATATACTGGGAAACCGCAAAAAAATTCCAAGTGGGACAAATTGTGAAAAAAACCCGTATTTTTGCCATGTTTCTGGGTGATTTGCTTTTACGGCGTTCAATTCTTCGGTAAATATAATGTGTTATCTGTATTCTACAGGTTGTTACGCATCCGGCAATACCAAACATGTAGGGTTTCCATTATGTTTTGGTACCATAAAAAAATTCCAAACACTGTCCATTTTTATGACATTTGCGCCGTGGCGCCAGTTTGTGCGACCAATAACTTTTTCGTACTAAAACCTACGGACGTCAGTGAGGGTGCATTTTTTGCGGGCTGAAATGTACTTTTTATCGCTAGTAGTTTGGAATGCATGCGACTTTTTTGATCATTTTTATTCCATTTTTTGAGTGACGTAAAATGACCAAAAAATGCAATTTTGGCGTTTGGATTTTTTTTTCTTCTACGGTGTTCAGCGTACGGGATAAATGATGTTATATTTTTATAGATCGGACTTTTCCGGACGCGGCGATACCAAATATGTGTACTTTTTTATTATTTTAATAATTTTATTTGTAAAATGGGGAAAGGGGGGTGATTTGAACTTTTAATAATTTTTTTTTTTTGTACTTTAAATCTTTATTTTTATTTTTATTTTTTTTACTGTAACATTTAGTCCCCCTATGGTGCTGACCACTAGGGGGCGCGATTGTTAATACAACCTAATGCATTGCATCGGCAATGCAGTAGGGTGTACAAAGATGGCGGTTTCCCACTTCCTGTCTGCAGACGAAGAAGTGGGGCAAAACCGGCCAGGGTAAGTGACGGGAGCCTTCACAAGGCTCCCCACCACCATGCCCGGTCGTCGGATCTGCGCCGGTGCCCGTAACGATCGGTGCGCGGCACCGATCGCGTTCATTCAGACGCCACGGCCATCTCTACCGCGGGGTCTGATGGGTTAAACAGCACCAGCGGGTGAAGCCACCCGCCGGCGCTGTTACTGCCGGGTGTTAGCGGCATTAGCCGCAAACACCCGGCGGCTGTGCGGGGGGGGTTGCGGACCGATCCCCCTGCAAAGCCCATTAGCGGCCCTGGGACGTACTCATACGCCCAGGGTCGTGAAGAGGTTAATTTGCATGGGAGCAAACCCTCGGCGCAAGCCGCGCCTCAAACAACGCCCCACCAGCGCCGCAAACCCGCGAGTTTGCGGCGAGGCTCGACAATGTTTTGGCCGCGGGAACCGCCGTGTGCACATGCACTTCAAAGTAATAAGTTTATCAGTTGAGGTGGGCGGGGCTAGCCTCAGGTGGGTGGGGTTTGAAAAAAACTGACTCTTTGAATGACTCTTTTCTGTCTGAAAACTGCAGATTTGACCATTAAATACACAAAAACTCCAGCATCTTACAGAATAAGGGACACAGCGCTGGAAACAGCAGGTCTGACACTAGCTTGTGCTGCCCTCAGCAAGGGGGGCATAACCTATGTGACAGGTTCTCTTTAAAGCAAAGTGGAGGTGAAATTTCATAATTTCACTTTTTTGTGCAGATTTTCAATTTGTATCCATTCAAAAGAACACAGTAGAGGTGACCTGGAAAAATGCAACCTTATTTTTGTTTCCCCAGTTTCCCCCCCCATTTTTAGAGTACCCCAATATGTGGCCCTAGTGGCTTTTTGGCTAAACCACAAGCCTCAGAATAGGAGGAGCAACTACCACACTTTGGGGTCTCATTTCCATTACGATTTTCTTTATGCGTTATTACAGGTTTGCCATACCTCCCAACTGTCACGAATTGGGCGGGACTTTCCCGCTTTGGGCCCCCTTACCGGCGTCCCGAGACGTTGGGGGGGTGTCCCGATTTTTGGGTTGGGCCCGGGGACCCCCAGGGCCTGTCCCCTGAAACCCCCGGGACTTTCCTTTTTAGTTACTGTTTCGCGTCCGCGGGACACGCAAACGTTCCGCGATCCCCCGGCGCTGTCAGGGAGTCTCTGTCCCTCACAGGCGGCGGTACAGAGAGCAGGGAGGGGGGAAAAAGCGTGATTTAGGGGACGCTCCCCCCTGACTCACCCTGCAGGGGGCTGGCCCCCCCCTTAGCCACTGATAGTGTGACTGCGGGGCGGAGCCAGCAGGAGGAGGGGAAGCCAGCAATTTTATGGAAAAGTGTCTTTTCCTCCCCTCCATCCCCCCCCCACCCCCGCCCCCCCCAAAAGAGGGCCCCCCCTTCCCCCCTGCTCCCCCCCCCAAAAGGGCCCCCCCCTTTTTTTCCCCCCTGCTCACCCCCCCTCCCCCCAAAAAAGGGGTCCCCTCCCCCCACCCCCCACCCCCCCCAAAAGGGGCCCCCCCTCCCCCCAAAAAAACGGCCCCCCCCCCATGCTCACCCCCCCCAAAAAACACCCCCTCAGCCCTCGCCCCCCCTCTCTTGACACCCCAAAAGGCCCCCCTCCCCCCTGCTCACCCAAACGGCCCCCCTCCCCCAAACGACCCCCCCTGCCCCCCCCACTCCCCCCCCTCCCTGACCCCCAAAACAGCCCCTCCCCCCTCTCCCCCAAAACAGCCCCCCTTTTTTTCCCCCCACTCAGCCCCCCCTTGACATCCAAAGGGCCCCCCCCCCCTGCTCACCCACTCCCCCCCCCTCTCCCCTAAACCCGCACTCGGCCCCAGCCCCGACCCCCCCATTCACCTTTCCAGTCCCTAAATTTTGCCCCCTCCGTCCCTGACACCCACTCGCCTCCCTCCCCCCCTGTCCCCAAAATTGCCCCCTCTCCTGCACCCCTCAAGCCCTCCCTGCACTAACCCCCTTTCCCCCCTGAAAAAATCCCCCTTTCACTTGAACCCCCATTCCTATCCCCTTCCCAACCCCCCCCTCTTTACCCTGCCCCCCCCCCAACACCCTTTCCCCTCCCTTCCCAAAGGCCTCCCCGCTTTCCCCACAGGAATGGTTATCCAGCCCCCGGGGAAAGCCGAGTGGCACCCATTCCCCACGCAGGCCCTGCCTTCTGGACCCCGCTGTGTCCCATGTCCCCCAGTTTTTCCCGTCGGGGAATAACCTATCCAGATGTGGGAAAAGCTGGGTGAAAATCCTCCACAGGGGGTGTCCGGGAAGGCTAGGTGTTTTTGTGGCGGATGGGTGCCCTCAGTTTTCCCCGGTGTGGATAACTACCCGCATGTGGGAAAGCGGGTTATAACCCTCCAGCGGGCCCAGGAAAGCTAGGTGTTCGTGGGGAATGGGTGCCACTCGTTTCCCCGGGTGCTGATAGCTTTTCCCAAAGGGGAAAGTGGGTAAAAAACCCCCCACGGGGGGTGTCCAGGAAGAAAAGTGCTTGCTTTGGGATGGGTGCCACTCGCTTTCCCTGGAAAAACGCGGGGGATGTCACCCAACTTTCCAAGGCACTGTGTGGGTATTCGCACCCGGGAAAAAGCTGGGGGGAATCCCCCCCAGCAAGCACCCAGTTTTTCCTGGACGCCTGTATGGGGTGAAATCCGTTTTCCGGGCATGAATAGGTTTTTCGCACCCGGAAAAGCTGGGTGATGCCCCTTTTGTAGGGTTATTGTTGTTTCTTTTTTAAGGTTTCCCCTTTGGATACGTGGTTCGGGGACTCGTCGGACGGGGGGTCTATTTCTTTAAAAAAAAGGGTTTACGAGGGTGGGTTTTGGGGGTTTTTTTAATAAAAATTTTTTTTTTTTTTTCTGTTTCTGTGTGTTTTTTTCCAATTTGATTCCAGTGTGTAGGGGCGGTATCTGGATGAGCCTCTCCATTACTTCGTGGGGCTTGGTGTCAGTCAGGGGTTTGTTTTTGTTGCCCAAGGTGCCCCAAAACCCCCGTGTCATTTTCCCCAGTACCAACGCCCGGGGTTGGGAAAGAGCCTCGTATCGAAATGGTTTTTCTTTTTCCCATTCTGATAGTATCAGGTGAGTGTCGGTTTTCCCTTGGTGGTATGAAATGGGGGGCCCTCTTTTTTAATTGGATTATAAAAATTTTCACCTTTGTAAGTTTACTATGTTATTATAAATAATGTTTCAGCGCTTGGGCCAAAAGGGGGCCCAAAAAAAAAATAATAATAATAAAATAAATACTGGTCCCCTTTCCTATTCTAAGAGTACGCCGCAGCCCCCCAGAACGGGCCCCCACAAGAGGGTCATTCTGAGGTTACCCCGTCTTCCTGGTACCCCTGGTGCGTTGAGTATTGAGTTAATAGTGCAGGGGTTAGTGTCGGCCTTGGGTGACAAAAATTTCCCCCAGCTGACACCAAGCCCGAGATAGTAATGAAGAGGCGCCTGAGACACCCCCCATACTTCACTGGAAAAATTTGGGAAAAAAGTAACCGAAAACCCAAAAAAAGGAAGTTTATTTTAAAAAACTCCCCTGGCCCCGGGCCCTCGGGACGGTTTGTTTATAAATAGATGCTAGCTGGTCCGAGTGTTTAATGAATCCCCTAGTATTTACTCCATCCCTGACCCCCGAAGGTCAGGCTGTGGGGTGTATTGGGGGTGCAGGAATGGACCACAATTTGGGTGTTTTTGGGTTTTGTCTCCCCCCCAGGGTTTGTTGTAAGTTTGGGGCCCTTTTTCCCCTTTTTTTGGGCCTAGTGCAAGACAAAATACAAAACCCCCTGGGGCACCTAAACCCCCCGC
Organism: Phyllomedusa bahiana; assembly: GCA_025379985.1. Lineage (NCBI taxonomy): Eukaryota > Metazoa > Chordata > Amphibia > Anura > Hylidae > Phyllomedusa > Phyllomedusa bahiana. The sequence continues at coordinate 28,170 of JAODAL010018882.1, read as the reverse complement.
CCTGCTGTTGCCCATATCCCACTCCACCATAGATATGGGGTTTGTACAGAGGTGGGTTTGGTAGGGAGTTGATTTTGGAAAAATGCAAAGGGCTGAGATGTTTGTGTGGTTAATTCTGCAGGGGCGAGGGGCCGGGGGAAGTATCATGGTGGTCTGGAAGGAATGGAGAAAGGAACCATTCCAACAGAGAAGACGTCACCCGTGAGTCACTAAATTGTATTGTACTGCAATCTTTATATATCTGCAGGCCTGTGTACAACTGCTATCTACCCCCTTTGGTCCCGTATGGTGGTATTTTACGTCTGTGAGCCTGTGTACAAATTTTCTATCTACCCCCTATGGTCATGGGGTTTTTTTTTGGGGTGGTAAAATTTTTACCCCCGGGTTTCTTTTTTTTTAGGGGACCCGTGTACAACTGCTATCTCCCCCATTTTTTGGTTTTTACTGTATGGTTAAAGAAAATTAAGGGTTTTTTTGCGAGTCTGTGTACACTGATGTCTACCCCTATTACTGTTGGAGGTAAAATACAGTCTCGAGGTGTATCTGGGGGGTATACCCCTAATGGTCCTGTAGGAGGTAATATAAATCTGAGACCCGTGTACCTGGGTTACCCCCCTTTGGTCAATGTTGGACGTATATACAGTATGGTGGTTTAAGTATGTTCACTGTATGGTGGGATATAAGTCTGTAGAGCCGGTAAAAAAATGCTATTACCCCCTTGGTCACTTATGGGGGTTATACAGTCTGCAGGCCTGGTACAAATTATTTCCCCCATTGGGCATGTTGGTGGTAATACGTCGTAAAAAGGGCCCGGACAACTGCTATTTACCCCCCATAGGCAATGTATGGCAGGAAAGTTGGGAGGAGTGAATGGTTCATTCAGGGATCAGTTGGTGTTTTTTAGTCACTATGTGATGGGATTGTGGTCTGGTGTTGTGGATTTTCAGTTACTTGTGTGGTGTGTTGTCATGGTGTGGTGGGATTTTAGTTACTATGTGGGGGTGATATGTGGTCATGGTGTTGTGGTATTTTCAGTTATTGTGTGGGGGTGTTGTCATTGTTGGTGGGGAAATTTTTTGTCTCTTTGCGGTATCATTGATAATATTTAAAATTTGGGGTGGTCGTAACAGTAAGGGATAAATTTTTTTCCCCCTAATCGGTTTTTGGGTTACTGTTTACTATTATATAGCGGTATATCCCCAAGAACATTGTTTTGAAAGCATTTGTTGGTTTCTGTATTAAAAAATACTTTCTTTTTATAAATAATTTTAAAGGCCTAGGGCGCCCTGTTGTGTTGGGGCTGGTCTTTGGAGGGGGGGGCATGATTTTGTTTGGGGGGTGTGGTTATAGGTGTGTCCTGGGGTGATGTCATTTGTTTGGGGGTGGTGAGGTTTGGCCCGATTGATGCATTTTTTTGGGGGGGGCAGAGGCGTGGCTAATGGTTTTCCTATTTGCAATCTTAAAAAGTTGGGAGGTATGGGGTTTGGACACCCCTAAAGGGGCTAAAACTTATTAAACACCCTAAAAAGAGCCCATTTGGAAAAATACCCCCTTAAAGGAATTTCCCCGGTTTCAGTGGTTATTTTAGTTATATTTTTAGATTAGGCTTGAAAATGAAAAAAAAAATTTTTCCCCAAAATTGCAATTTTTGCTGCAATTTTTTTAAATTTTTACAAAGGGAATTTTGGTTTTAAAAAAAAAACACCCAATTTGTTTTCACAATTTTCTTCCCAAATTTCGGCAAACCATTTATGGGGTTTTTAAACTGCTGTTTGGGGGCCATGAGGGGGTATAAGGGAAAGGGAGTGTTATTGGCTTTTGGAACACAGATTTTGGTGGGGCCCTGTCTCATTTGAAAAAGTACCAGAACAGGTGAAACCTTCCAGAAGTCGCCCCATTTTGGATTCAATACCCCTCATGGACCTCATTTAGGGGTGTATTGTATATTTTGGGCGCACAGGTGTTCCATAGTTTTTTTTAGCATTGGGCCATGAAAATAGTTGTAAAAAACGCAGTTCCGCCATTGTTTTTTTGTGTTTTAATTTTACAGTGCTCAATGTACAGAATAAATGACAGGATAAATTGACTACGTGGTCGGTACAATTACAATAGAAATGCGTTTATAGAAAATTGCGTTTTTATGTTGTCCTATTCTAACAGACATAACTTTTTTTATTTTTCTGTATATGGAGCTGATTATTGTTTCTTGTGGGGTTGAATTGACATTTTTATTTGTACCATTATAGGGTTCATATGATGCTTTGATCACTTTTTATTAAAGGTTTTTGTGAGATGTTCTGAACAAAATACAGCAATCCTGGTAGTGTTTATTATTTTTATTTTTTACAGCAGTCCCTGTGTGGTATAAATGTCATCCTAGCTTTACTCAGCAGGTCAATCATTACATAGTTACATACAATTACAATGATACCCAATTTGTATATTTTTTATGTTTTGCTGCTTTTACACAATAAAAACACTTTTATTTAAAATGGAAAATACGTTTTTGCATCGCCATAGTCTGAGAGCCATTTTTTTTAAAAAAATTTCTGTGTAGGGGCTTGATTTTTGTGGGATAATTTGACGTTTTTATTAATTTTTGGGGGGACAAGGCTTTTTGATCGGTTTTAAATCTGTTTTTTGGAAGACAGGGTAAAGAAAATACTGCCATCCTAGTAGTGTTTCTGTTTTTATTTTTAACAGCGCTCACCGTGCACTATCCATGACAAGTTAATTTTACTCTGTGAGTCAATACGATTACGGCGATGCCCAATTTATATAGTTTTTTATGTTAAAAACAAAAAGTGGTTTTATTATGTAAAACAATGTTTATGCATCGCTGTCTTCTAAGGGCCTGTTCACATGGACCCCAAGACGGATCCCTAAAGCGCTTGTAACATGGAGTATATACTCTGTGTGAACAAGCCCTAATAGCTGTAACTTCTTTATTTTTCCGAAAACAGAGCTGTGTAAGGAATTTTTTGAACTGACGTTTTAATTGGTACAACTTTTTAACAACAAGAAGTTTTTAATCGCTTTTTATTCCATTTTACATGCTGCGGGATGGACAAAAATCTTAATTCTTTGATTGTTTTTTTTTACAGCGTTCACCTTGCAGGTTAATTAATTTTTATTTTTATCCTTTATTTTTAGTTTAAATTACTACTGAGAAAAAGTTTAACCCTTCAGAACAAGGAGAAACTTTTTACCATCTTGTCAGGTTTGCAGAGCACACATCTGTCTCTTTACATCAAAGATGTAAATTCACTCAGCAGCTAACAGTGTGTCTTGGCAGCATCTATGTTTTTCTCTCTCACAAGAAGCTTCCTCTCAAGAAGAATACAGTTCTGCTCACTCACATTTATAGTAGGACATCCTGTGTGGACAGCGCCATCACAATCCCACAATCCCTCTATCGTAAGTGTCCCTCAGTACAGCTAGGAATAGGGCCAGCAGAGCTGAAATGTCAATCACTGCTGTAGACACATCCAGAGCCTGCACAGGAAGTGGGAGCCTGAAGAGGCTGTGAAGAGTAAAAAAAGACAGGTAGGACAACTCCTTAAAGAGAACCTGTCACATAGGTGATGCCCCCCTTGGTGAGGGCAGTGCAAGCTAGTGTCAGACCTGCTGTTTCCAGCGCTGTGTCCCTTATTCTGTAAGATGCTGCAGTTTCAGAGCATTTAATTCTGAAATCTGCAGTTTTCAGCCAGAAAACAGTCAGTTTTTATCATGTCCCGCCCACCTGAGGCTAGCCGCGCCCACCTCAACTGGTTAACCTATTACTTTGAATAGGTGGAAACATGTGAATAACTGCCAGGTGGGTGGTGCTAGCCTTTGGTGGGTGGGGCTAACACCTGCTCATGAATAAGATTTGAGGGGTAAATGCTCTAAAACTACAGCATCTTACAGAATAAGGGACACAGCGCTGGAAACAGCAGGTCTGACACTAGCTTGTGCTGCCCTCAGCAATGGGGGCATAACCTATGTGATAGATTCCCGTTAAATACATTTGGCATATCTTTCTGTGTCCATGCATCTGTCAGAAAAATCTATGCCACCTAGGACCTGAAGTAGACTTCAGAATATTGGCATAAATCCCAAATAGGTAGGAATAAACGACTCCGCTGATGCATGATCATGGTGCAGCCGAGAACCCTGCTCCCTTAGGGCCGCCAATAGCTGAACAAGATATTGGCTAAACTCATCCAACTATTGGCAGACGCATAGAGGGCAGGGTAATCAGCCACACTATGGCTGTGCTGCAGCCTCGCCATCTATTCCTACTCTATTTATCAGCCAAAAGCATGGCCTAAAATGCACTACAAACATTGCTTTTACTTTGTGGTATTTTTTCTCACTTTAGGTTAATTTATTTTTTTTCTAGTGTCTTCCAAATGGAGAATGTGGACATTTTTTCAGGTACCTTATGGTGTTTTGGCCCTCGTAGCTCTTAGGGCTTTTTCACACAGAGTTTTCACTCCATGTTAACAAGCGCTTTAGGGATCCGTCTTGGGGTCCGCTCTGACGGTCCCCAAGACGGATCTATCACTGCTCTCTATGCTGAACACGCAGCGGCGTTCAAATGACGGATCTCCGCTACGTGTTTCAATTGCACCGCACGGGTCCGTCTTGAAAAGAATTGACATGCAATTCTTTTCAAGATGGAGCTGAGCTGCGCTATTGAAACACGCAGCGGCGATCCCTCATGTGAACGCCGCTCCGTGTTCGGCGCAGCGAGCAGTGATAATCTCACTGCTAATTGTTAGATCTGTCTTGGAGACAGACAGAGCAGACCCCAAGACGGATCCCTAAAGCGCTTGTTAACATGGAGTGAAAACTCCGTGTGAAAAAGCCCTTAGGGTATTTTTATTCGCTGTGTTGGGTCTGATGAACCCTAAACACGTCAGACCCAACACAGCAGTCTGAATTACACTGCTTTTACAATGAAACACGCATTGGCGATCACACGAGTGATCACCAAATGCGTGTCTCATTGCGTCTTTTGGAGTCATTCCAAGAATTGTCATGTCAATTCTTGGTCCGAAAGATGTAGCAGGAGCCCTATAATAAACTATAGGGAGTGATCCTGCTGCATCCAACACACATCCAAACATGCAGCTGCATGTTGGATATGCGTTGGATCCATTTAGGATCCGATCTCCACTGCGTTTTTAGATGCGATTTTCGGATGCAAAACGGGTCCAAATCAGATCCAAGAACGCCGTTTGAACACCCCCTCATGTATTTTTTCTGTTTTAACCCCTAAAGTACTGAAGTTTTTTTTGGGTTGACACGCTATAGTACCGTGAAAAAAATCCAAACACTTTCTATTGATCACTTTTATTTAAATTTTTAGGGGACCTGAAGTGACCAAAAAACTGCAACTTTGGTGTTTGGAATTTTTATTTTTTCTATGGTGTTCAGCATATGGGATACATTTTATTATATTTTAAATAGATCAGATTTTTTCGGATGCGGTGATACCAAATATGTGTAACTTTTTTATTATTTAATTTTTTTTATTTATTTGTAAAATGGCAAAAGGGGGGTGATTGGAAGTTTTAATTTTTTCTTTTTATATACTTTAAATTTTTTTTTTTTACTTTTACATAAAGTCCCCCTAGGGTGCTTGACCACTAGGGGGCACAATCACTTATACAGCCTAATACATTCTATAAACAATGCATTAGGGTGTACAAAGATGGCGGTTTAACTACTTCCTGTCTGGGGCAGGAAGTAGCAAAACATAAAACATGGTTGCAATGGAAGCCTTCACCAGGCTTCCATCAACCTTGTTATCTGATCTGGGCCCTGCGATCTTGTCGTGGTGGCCCCAATTGGAGTGAGTGTGTGCTGCAGCATTTCGCATTCATTCATTGATTTAGGTCAGTAGCATTGTTTACTTACAGATTAAATCTCCTGCGCTCTTGTCATTGCACCAGGATCAGCTAGGAATATCAGAGCTGATATGCCAAATGTAAGGGGAGCCAATTCCTACAGCCACCATTTGGTAAGGTCTAGTAGTGGTCTCCCAGGCTTGGAGGAAATGGTGCAGCAAAAAAAGCACACACAGTCCATTTACTATGTTGAACTCACAAAATATTCTTTTTTTGGACCACCCAAGCCCCAGTGGAACAACATTTTTATTTTACTTGATAACCCCTTTAAAATCTTTCCTGGTTCCACTCCTCCAGTCTCAGTCGAGTGAGTTCACAGCTCTGTACTGAGTGGGACATTCAGCAGTTCTGTGGGGACAGCGCCTAAATTTAAGGACTGTCCTGCTAGATATGGGAGACTTGTAACAAACATATAAACATGAATGATCGGGTTTTTCACCCTTTTCTGGCGTAAAATGCGCCAAAGTGAGCCAGATATGTTGTCTAATGCGCCTAATGAATGTGTTAGGCACATTGTTCATAAGACTTGACACTTTCTAATGCACCTGAGATGGGGGACGTTCTGGGGGCCATCGCACCACACTTGTAATTGTCACGGATGCCCCTGCGACCCTCATCCCGGGTTGCAGGTGCATTCGTGCCCGCTGTCGAGCGGCGGCGCGACCCGCATGTCGGATTGCGGGCGCGCTCATTCTCCTGCCTATCCCCCTGTATACTTACCCCGCCACGCTCCTGCTGCAGTCTCTGTCCCGCGGTTGGCAGTGTAAAGAGCCAGCGCACCGGTAATTTGCTATTGCCAGTCGCTGCCCCTATTTAAGCCTGCCTTTTCCTGGCTACCCTGCCATTAGCTTACTGAGAAAGCGTTCCTGAGTCTTGTCTGATTACCGTGTACCGTACCATTTGCCTCCGTCCCTTGACCACGAATCTTGCCGCCTGCCCTGACCTTCTGCCTGTCCTCAACCACGAACCTTGCCGCCTGTCTTGACCCTCCTGCCTGTCCCCGACTACGAGCCTGCCTTACGATTCTGTACCACGCTACACCTTGGCTGCCTCCGCAAGCAAGTCACGTCTGGAGTGGCAATCTGGTAGACTCCCGCCACAGCAAGTCCATCCCGCTTTGCGGCGGGCTCTGGTGAAAACCGGGACCTACTTAAAATCCGCTCCCTGGCGTGGCTAACACCATCACTTGTGGTGGTCCAGAGGATCCGCTACCGCTGTCCGTGACAGTAATATTAGACACGTATATGCATGTGGTTCGGCAAAACTAGGCGCATTACTGCTCGGACAGGCTGACCTATCTCTATGTGGTCTGTCTGAGCCTGAGGAGTCGCAGTGGAGCTGGATTTGCTATTAGGGAATAAAATGTCCAATATTTCTCAACTTCCACCAGTACAATAATAAAAAGTGATTTATTATAGTTATTGAACTGTAAAAAATTACATTATCTAAATGTAATAAAAATGTTATCATATAAAATTAATATAAAAATATAATATCTCAAAAATATAAAAGTATTTAAATTTAATAGAATCTAAAAGTAATTTTACATTAAATAATCCACTGATGATGATCAGATTTTTTCATTTTTACTACATTAAATTTAAAATTTATTTTTGCTGCTCTCACCCTTTATTCTACATACAGCAAGAGCCAGCACAGGTATTGCTGGGCCCTGTGGTCCTCCAAGCAGGATAAGTGCCATAGTTTCTATTCACTGACATGCTATTCTAATGACTTCTCTTATTTCCAGCCTATCTGTAGTCTTTATACTTGTTTGGGGCATTACTAATGCGCCTAAGTTCCGTAATGCGCCAAACACACAGGCGAGAGGCGATGAACTTTAGACGCCATTTCTGAACGAACAAAAACCACTTTCATACATTCAGGCGCATTATACACTGAAAACCAGACTCGACAATTCTCTTCGAAGCACCTTCCTCCATACTTGTGGCTAATAATTTCCATTGGTTTGTGTTATTCACCAGCTGTGTCTATGTGACTGTATGCAGTAATGTACCTACCAGTAAAAAGGCCATAGAATTTGTAAGGAGTCTGTGGTGGAAGGGCTCAATACTAAATCCTCATGCAGTTATCACCCCTTAATGGTGGCGTATGCAGTCAGAATAATATAATTTATCAAGTCAGACTCATTATGGACCAATGAATGGCACAGTGGAGATTTTATTAAAGGTATAGCTCATTTAGTAGAACTCTTAGGGAAGTGAGAAACCTTGCCAAATTTTGCTTTGCAGCACTATGAATTTGGGGGTGTGAAAAATGCTCCGTGACTAGGTATTATACTTTTAGGGCCCGTTCTCACGGTCCGGGTTTTCACCCGGTTTTACAGACGTTTTTCGGTTTTGAAAGCCGTCTGTAAAACGGGTGTCAACCTTTTACACGGACTTCAATGGAAAATCCGTGCAGCAGTCCCCACTGCATAGATTTTCAGCCGGATGGCTTTTTACACCGCCGGCGGTCCGAAAAACATAGAACATGTTCATTCTTCCGCCCGGATTTCGTCCGGAACATGAACATGTCGGCACGAAGGGGGAGGGCTTGATCTGCAAATCGCGGACAAAAGCTGTCCCCTGGCAGCCGTGTACACGGCCCCTAAACATAGTGATTACCGGTTGGGATTTCGGAACGGTATTTGTCCTGTGCCGTGTAAACGGCCCCTTAGATTGTCAGGCAGTTTTCTCCCAAGAAGAATGAATTATACTAAAGTTTTCGATTGCATAACTTTCTTCAAGTTTTTTGTTGATGTCACTTAGGCAATTAATATGCTTGAAGTAGCCACACTCACAAAACATTTGTCACGTTGCCACAAGAGGTCATTAAGCCCCCTGTGAGAGTCTCTTTTTCCAGGTAAGTTGGTAGTAAAGCTGTTAGGAAATTTTAATGTAATTACTTTCCTAGAGTTCTCTTTGGCTCTCATTTTATCTACCTGAACAAGATGAATTGGTGAAAGAAAAACTCAACAAGCTGTAAAATGTAGAACCCAGAGGAACAAAAGGGAAAAAAAACCTGTATCCGTAGCATTGATCTCAGGGGAGAAAAAATGAAGTGTTGATTCTGTTCTGTTAATGAACTAGAGCACTGTCTCCAGAAATATACCATCGCAAATTAAAGGCGAAAGTCAGCATAAGATTGTCTGTTTGTTTGTAGAGAAGGATGATGTATTTTTAATTACAAGATTTTCTACCTTACTATCTTTCTCCCAGGTTATGCCCTTTATAACACGAAGTTCACACAGGGCAGTTTGGTGTCGGTTTTCATTCAGTAGAATTTTTTTTTAGCCAATGGTAGTAATGGATTCTAAAAAGATGAAAAGGTGTAGGTTACAAATAAACATAACATATTAAATGAAGAATTGTGCTATGTGAACCTGGGCTTAATGGAGTTTTCTCATTACATTAAATGGTCTTCAGAATAAGGTGACAGTGAAAACAAGCAACTTTGCAATTGGATGTCATTTGCAAAAGCTGTCTTGTTTTCACAGGATCCCTTATCTTCGTTTTCTGTAAACGCTGTTCCCCAGTGCCGGGCGGATTCCACCTCCTTTCATTTCATTGGCTTACGGCTCTACTAATTTACATTCTGTAATAAAACTGTACATGCCCGAAATAAAATGATAATACTCCCGAAGTTGTACCGATGTGTATATAAAATGATCAATAATATGGGGGTAACGAAAAAAAAAATATTAATTCAATAAATTCATTTTTATTTCTTTATTTTCGTTAGCCAATGATCAATAGTATGGGTGTAACGAAAATAAAGAAATAAAAATGAATTTATTGAATTAATTTTTTTTTTTCGTTACCCCCATATTATTGTTCATTTTATATACACATCGGTACAACTTCGGGAGTCTTATCATTTTATTTTGGGCACGTACAGTTTTATTACAGATTGCATTAGAAAACCCATAAGAGCGTCGCTCGCTCTCCCATTGGTCCAAATAACCGCGCCTCTTTTAACTTAGCCAATCACAAACAGAGCTCGCTCTGCATTTCTTTTCCCCATAGAACTCTATGAGAAGGTAGCTCAGCCGCTGATTGGCTAAACTGGACGAGCCCCTCTTCCCCCCAACCAATCACAGTACAAGAATATTTCCTATAGACAGTAATAACTTTTAGGGCGCCCTTCTATCGCGCCCTTCTTTCTCCATTCAAAATAGACGCACTACATATGATAGGTGGATTCATATCTGCCGCTTGGGCTCAACCAATCAGCTCTTTTCTGCCTTTTTACTGTATTTTGAACTGTCCCGCTTTTTCATTTGATTGGTCCATACTTCTCCATAGCTTATAATGGTTCCCTGTCGCTCCTATTCTGATTTGTTGGTTTCCGCCGACCAATGAGAAGAGCTTAAACAATTTGAATTACTGTATTTCCCGGCAATTCTCTATATCCCAATTCCTGATGTAGCGCCGGTCTCGGCGACAAACGCGTTGTTCGGGATTTGATTGATTTATGTTTATAGAAGGTTTGAGCTCTTTTTCAGAGAATATTTTACACCTAATAAAAATTAGTTTTTTAATCATACTCCATGCCCCATGGCGCTGAGAGCCGAGATTTCATTGCCTCTATCTCTCCATTGACTACAATGGGACAAGTATCTCGCGCTCTGATTGGCCGGGATAGCCAAGCCCCCGCTAGCTCAACCAATCAGCTCTTTTCTTTTTACTGTATTTTGAACTGTCCCGCCTTTGATTTTGATTGGTCATTACTTCTCCATAGGTTATAATGGGTCACTGTTGCTCCTATTCTGATTGCTAGATTTCGCCGCCAACGAGATAACTTACAAATTGACATGACTGTATTTCCGCAATTCCAAGATCCTAATTCCTGATTGGCCGTATCTAGATTTTTGAAAGTGATTTATTTTATTTTTTTAATTAAATAGGTTTGAGCTACTTTTCATAAGTTATGCCTTTATAAATGGGATTTATTTGGAATCATACTCCATGCGCAGGAGCTTGAGTCAGATTTTCTTGCGGTTGAGAAGCGCTTACAGAATTTGAATGACTGTATTTCCCGGCAATTTCCAAGATCCTAATTCCTGATGTTGCGCCGTTCTATATTTTAGGAAAGTGATTTATTTTATTTTTTTAATTAAATAAGGTTTGAGCTCTTTTCTGATAATGTTTTATGCCTTTATAAAGGCGATTTTTTTTGGAATCATACTCCATGCCGCACGGAGCTGAGAGTCGAGATTTCTCTTGCGGTTTTCTGTTTCCCCTCATGTTACGTTCTCGCTTCATTTTGCCTCCGTCGGATCATTTAGACCAGAATCAACCAGGTCTGCCTGTCGGAGCTGGCGAGCGCTGCAATGCGGCGCACTTTGCCGACCTGCGATCGTACATGCCTCGGAGTTTTCGAGCGCGCCGCGTCCCGCCCCGGAACGCCCACACCGCGTCCATTACACACCCCTTCATGTTAGGCGCATCCGAAAGTGGCGAACGCTGCGCCTAACGTCGCATTACTGCCCCCGACAGGGGATTCGGGCTGGTGAGGCGCAGGATACGCCAGAAAACAGGCGTAAATCCCGTTCATACATGTCGCCCTTTGCTCCTTTTTTTAAGGAGCAAGTCGTTTGTGGCTTTCCACTTTCCAGCGCTACTATGTGGATTCCCTGATATATGTGGGTTCCTTGATATATGGCGCCACAATTTATAATTATTGCTACTTATGCTGCTGTTTTAGTTTATTGTCATTAGGTGGTGGGGTCTCTCATTTTGCTATGGGGCCCTGTGAATTCTAGTTACGTCCCCAGCTGTACCCCTGTTTTAGACCCTTATCTCCCTCATAAGGAAAACAGAAGTTCCCTGACCTTAGTAACGTGATTGTTTCCAGGGAATGAAGAGGATTAATAGACTGTACTGGGGGCTAAGTTAGGTTTGGGATTTAGTCTGTGGCCTGATATTAATACAAGGGGTCTAAATCAGGGGCGTACTACCGGGGTAGCAGACATAGAGTGCCCCGGGGTCATGTTTAGGGGGCCCCGGCGGAGTCTATCCCGTCCGTCCCCCGGAAATCCCGCTTTGGGCCCGCTGGCCCGGTGTTCGAGGCAGGTTGCCCGGTGGTAGCAGAACGGAGGAAGTTTTCCACTTGCTATTTCCCCCTCCCGGCTTCGTGATCTTGGGGGCGGTCGGTGCGTCACCCCCGCGCCGCCTGCGCTGAGCACAAGGCTGGAGCGCACGCATCGAGGGGGTGGAGGAGGTAGAAAGTGATTTTTTATTTTACCTGCCCTGCCTGCCTGTTATATAGTCCACCCTGCCTGTATTAACCCTGCCTATATGGCCCACCTTGCTGACTATATTACCCTGCCTGGACTATATAGCCCACCCGTTGACTATATACCCTGCCTATTTAGCCCACACTCAAAAGTACACATTAGCTGATGGACAAACATTGACTTTACTTATTTTTATAAATTGGTGCATAAAAGACACGGGGAGTTCTATGACGAACTTGGCAATGAATAAACATATGATAAACAGTGGCAGTAACTTAGCTGTATAGCATTTCTGTTTAGGGGTGGTGTTAGTCCCATAGTAGACTAGTAGGAGCCGATCACTCACCTCCTAAACAGGTGTTCGTCATAGAACTATGTCTTTTATGCACCAATTTATAAAAATGAAGTAAAGTTCAATGGTTTGTCCTCATTACATGCCTAAGTGACGTTTTTGCTGATGATATCAGGGGCCGTACTAAGCAAGGTACTTCTAACGGCTGAGACTCTAACGTGTGCACTGCTAATATACGGCATTGTTTGCAATTATTATATATTGCCCACCCTGCCTGACTATATACCCCTGCCTGCCTAAATAGCCCACCCTGCCTGCCTATATAGCCCACCCTGCCTGACTATATACTCCTGCCTGCCTCCCTATATACCCCTGCCTGCCTATATAGCCCACCCTGCCTGACTATATACACCTGCCTGCCTAAATAGCCCACCCTGCCTCCCTATATACCCCTGCCTGCCTATATAGCCCACCCTGCCTGCCTATATACCCCTGCCTGCCAATATATCCCACCCAGCCTGAGTAGATACCTCTGCCTGCCTATACAGCCCACCCTGCCTCCCTATATACCCTGCCTGCCTATATAGCCCACCCTGCCTGGCTATATACCCCTACCTGCCTGTATCGCCCACCCTGTCTGACAATATACCCCTGCCTGCCTATATAGCCCACCCTGCCTGCCTATATACCCCTGTTTGCCTATATATAGCCCACCCTGCCTGACTATATACCCCTGCCTGCCTATATAACCCCCTCCCTTAGCCTGCCTATGTAGCCACCCCTAAAGCCTGCTTGTATAGCCCCTATAGCCTCCCTAAAGCTTGCCTACCTATATAGCCCCCTGAAACCTGTCTGTCTACTTATATGGGGCCCCTTTAGCTACCTAAACCCTGCCTACCTACCTATATGGCCCCTATAGCCCACCTAACCCCTGTCTACCTGTATGGCTACCTTTATCTACCTAAACCATGCCTGTCTACCTATTTAGCCCCCTATAGCTACCTAAACTCTACATGCCTACCTATATGACCCTTATAGCCTACCTAAAGCCTACCTGCCTATTTGAGCCCCCCTATAGTCCCCCTATAGCCTATTTACCTACCTGTCTACCTATGTGGGCCCCACCTATAGCCTAGCTACCTGGGCCCACCTACAGCCTACCTGTGGTCCACCTACTGCATACCTACCTACCTGGGGCCTAAATACTGCCTACCTAGTGCCAATCTACCTCATTGAGACCTGCCTGACTACTGCCTACCTACCTAGGATCTATATACCTGGGGCCTATGTACTACCTACCTCAAGTCTACTAACCTACCTACTTAGGGCCTACCAACTTATCTAATAGGGATCTACCTGCTTATATGATTCGGTGGGATACAGGCCATAGCTGTAGCACCATCTCCAGGGGGTGAATCCTCTGTTCCTCATCTCCCCTCTAGGAGACTGTGCCTCTAAGCTATGGCCTGTACCCACTGTCACACCCCTGGGATGTTTGTACAGAGATGGGGGGCAGGGAGTGAGGTGCTGGAAAAGTGAGGAATCTAATATATTTGTGTCTAAATCTGCAGGGATGAATGGTGGCCGGGAGAAGTCATCATGGTGGTCGGGATCGGATACAGAACAAAAGAGAAAGTCAACGACTCGGTAAAGAAACATCACCTGTGAGTCACAAGATGTAACTGCACTGTAATCACTTATATGTTTGCAGAGTCTGTGTACATTGGTGTCTACCACTATATGGTCACTGTATGGAGGTAATATACAGTCTGCAGAGCCTGTGTACACTGGTGTCTACCACTATATGGTCACTGTATGGAGGTTACATACAGTTTGTAGGACACCTGTGTACTCTAGTATATACCACAATATGGCAGTAATATTGAACTTTATTCATTAATAGTATTGGGGAATTAGTCACTATGTGGTGGTAATTTGTGGTCACGCTCTTGCGGTATAATCCGGTCCATATGTAGTAATGTTATGGGTAATGTTAATATGTGTATAGTGGGATTTGTTTGGTTTTGCCGTACTGAAGCTATAAATATGTAGTTTCGTATGGTTGTAGTGCGGCCCCCGATCTCAGACGCATTACAAAGTGCCACGGGCGCTCTGTAATGCGCCTGATATTGGAGTGTGGCTCTTTAAAAATATAGCAAATGGGGCTGCGCTAGCCTTTGGGCTGAAAAGACGCCAGACTTCTGGTGCACCCCCGTTCATACATGTCCCCCTTAGTGTCTAAATGTATATAGGGTATCTGGTGTGGGGTCTGAGTTAGGGTAGGGGTGTAGTCTGGGGCCTGAATATATTCAGTGATATGATGTGTATACAGGTTATAGATTGTAAATGTAGGTATAGATGTAGCTATTATAGTAGCTACAGGTATAAACATTATATATATATATATATATATATATATATATTATTATATATATTATATATATATATTATTATATATATATTAGTGACAGTTCACATGCGTCCGGACGCCATCTTGGACCATCCCGAGGTTCTGGCTTCTCTCAAGCCTCCAGGGGGCCAGAGCCTCTCTCCAGCTCTGCTGCTCCCACTTCCAGGTAGCAGGCCACGCCCCCCGATCACCTGGAAAGACAGGCTTTTTATAGCCATCCAGAGACTGGCCCAAAACCCGACATGAAACCTGGAGACCTGGGACACGGGAATCTGCAGCTGTTCCGGGGAAGCCAACCCATAATGGCTGGATATCAGCCATGCTACATACAGCTGTCAGCAACCTAGTGTTGCTGACAGATAACCATTGGCTCCCCCCACCAAGAGTCGGCTCTTGGTGGCACGTCTCTACCAGGACGACTCCACCTAGTGGCAGAAGCAGGCAACTACTCTTAGCCATTCTGCCACATACCCCTCCCCTCTGATAAAGTCCGTAGGGCTTTCTCACATTGCCCAGGCTCCCTCCGGGGTCAAAGCTCCTATTTTGGGGCAATGTCTCCCCTACAACCTCAGGGGCAGATACAAAATGGTCCACATGCAACTCAGTTGTGGGCTCACACCATACACTCAACACACCTTGGGCAACAGACAGTCTACTGCCACTTACTATAGATGTTACAACTCATGCATGCTCTACTACAAGGAGGTCATCACCCACAGCCCGCATGCTGACATTCACAGAGTTACTAATGACAACCCCATTACCAGCGCTATCAGACCTTTTAGATTGCCTACTGGGCAGAGTTTTCATTATCTTGGGTCTCACATAAGCAAGAGGCCCCTGGTTTGTCCCAGCAACCACACTAGGGTTACCAGAAGCTGTAAGGACAGCACACTTCTCCGGGTCTCTATCCACCATGGCCACTTGGGGCGCATCTGAGCCCAAACCTAATACCTCTTTGTCTGCAGGATTGCGATGAAACCAAGACCTCTCTTCAATACAAGTCCTCTGGTCCTCACTGACCATCTCCTGCTCCTTAGGGTCAGCTATCTTCTCCAGTTCCTCTGGAGCATGAAACTCCCCCTCTTGGCTACTAGCCGACATCTGGTCTATCTCAGGGACCCCCTCAGTGATGATACTCTCCACTGCAGTAGGACCGACTGTGGCACCATTTACCTCTGTGCCACCCATAACCTGCTGGTCAATGCTCACCGGGTTATTGCCGACAATCCCTACATCTAGGAGACCTCTTCTGATAATCTCAGCCTCTTTACTGGGTGAGCTTTTAATGTCTGAGGGCTCGCTGGTCCCTCCATACACTTGACTCACAGCAGCTGAAAGACCACAATCACTGTCTGTTTCCTCCCTTCCCTGCACTACCTTTGCATGAGTACAGGGGTCGCTGGCACTTACATGGACTTTACAGCCTGCCACAGGCATTTGACTTGTGGTGATCACTTGAGGAGGCTTATATTGCATTACAGGGGCCACAAACAATGCATATTCTGCAATAAAAACCTCACCCCAATCAGCAGGCATGCTAATGGTTTCAGCATCACCCTTGGCAACCTCTACAGACACTTTGTCTGCCATGATGACCTTACCTAGCAACTCACCAGTGACAGAGGATATCTTCCCCTGTGCACACTTCTCACTGGCGCTTCCAAGCAGCAGACACTCTGTATCAATGGGTGGAGATGTTTCCCTCACATCCCCTATACCCATCTCTAAGGTAGAACTCTCAGCTTCTATCTGGGATACTCCTACATCTTTCTCAACCTCAAATTCACACAATGAGCTGGAGTCAATGGCAGACATATTTATAAATGGGATGTCACTCATAACCGCCCGGCCATCCTCCTTGTGATCCTCCCACTTAGACACAAAATTGGCTGTGTTCACATTAGGCAACTCAGTGACACGTTTAACATCAATTGCTCTAGCAGGTATCTGGCTGGAAATGGCACCCACCTGTAGGTCGCCACAAATCACAGAACATACTACCTCTGTGATACGGTTACTACTGTCCTCCATAACCTGTAAGGAAAATTTATCAGCTGCCTCAGAACCAGGAACTTCTGTACCCTCTGGGGATTTAAACCCACTCCCCTGCCTCTCACTAGGGTTCAAGCATACATCCCCCTCTGAGGTGTCCAGCAGCTCACTCCTTCCATCACTGCAGTCTTTGTGACCCTGGCAGTAAAAGCTACTGGCAACACAGCAACCACTGGAGCAAATGAAATCAGTAAGACTACAGATCTCAGCACGACATTTCTCTTCATACTCTGCAGTGCTACCATCCAGCTCTCCATCACAGAGTTCACTCTGTAATACACTGCTCAGGGCTGCACACAGAATCTGCCTCAGCACATATTCTCCTTACACAGGCATTTTCATTACTATCTGAGGCTGCATTCATGCAGACATACACCTCAGAGTCCGGACACACCCTCCTTAAATTAGTCTCCTCACACATTGTAGGAGAGCAAACATTATCAGGACTTCCAGGCCGCACACTGAAACATGAAAGCTCCTCTCTGGGCCCAACAGCAGTCACACAGAACTGGTGGCCATCAATCCCTGGGCCCGCATTACCTGCGACTTGCACGCTACAATCAGGTACACACAGTGCGCTGGGGTCACTGGCAGACACACTCACCAATTGAACTCCAGACACTTCACACACAGCTTCCGCATTGTCAACCATGACCTCTAGGGGCACACTTGAGCTTGTCTGCTCTACAGCTGGGGCTGGCAATTCTTCAAAAGCTAACTCAGACTCGGCATTATCTTCACACATGGCTCTGACCTCAAAGGGCAGACCTGAACTGCTCTCTGCTACAGCAACTCTAGCCGCTTGTTCACACAGGGCTCCTGAGCTACATCCTGCTATTGCTTTAGCAGCTATTTCAACCTTGGCCGTTACTGCAGCTGACTCTGGGACCATTCTCCCCTCATCCTTCTCAGGTAGTGCGACTGAGCTATTTATTAAAGACACATTTTTTCCCTTATTGACAATCTCAATGGACCCCAGTTCAAATGAGTCACAATCATAAAGTACAGAAGACTTTACAAGTCCAGACATCACAGTCTCACTGCTCTTTGGACGTGTCCTACTGGGCAACAGTTCTGGGCACCCATTTACCATACCTTTTGCAGGGGGCACTTTCCAGGAAAAACCACCTGCTTGGCCTGGCCCGCTGGCCATCTGCCACAGCGGCCAGAAATGGGGAAAGTCACTGCCCAGTATGAATTCCACCTGCAGCTCCTCACATACCTCCAGTAGATGATCAACAGTCCCCAGACTGGTCACAAAACGTATGGCCACAGTCTTACCAGCACCTGGTCGGGTCTTCAGAAAGGGCAAGATGTCAGGGTGCACTCTGGAGACCATCTGGCGACAGGCCAGATCCACCATTAGCGGGATGCCGCCCACTTGCAACTCCAGGGTCTGTACTGGCATCTCCCTTGGCTGGACCTCAGCAGCTGCTATCTGTCGTTGTGGCTGGTTGCCATTGGTTCAGGCCGTATCCAGGGACCTCTGCCTCTCCATCAGTTCAGAAGGTAATACACGACCGGGCGTTCTTCTGCTTGACTGGGGCAGCAGTCTCCTTTTGTTCCAGCTTTAACCCCATCAATGCCAGAATCATAGCCTTTACCTTGAGGTAATTGGTTTCCTCCAGGGGCAAGTCACAGAAAACTCTCTGCGGTTTTCCAGTAAGACACGGCCCCAGGACATCTACCGACTTGTCTGCTGGCAGTCTCTGGCGGACAGCAAATCGCTCAAAGGCCACAAGGTAGGCTACAATATCCTCTCCAGCAGTCATTTTTCGCATAGTGCTGTGCTTATCCATGGCAGCAAGAGGAAAAAAAACTCAGCACAGTCTTTCACTACAGCACTCAGTCTGTTTGCGGGTGTGTCTCTCACTTTTAGCAACACTTCACAATAAGGCCTCCAGCCTGTTAAATCTTGCTGCAGTAGGACTTCATGCACCAACTCCCGTGCCAGCCTTGCAACACTTCAGCCCAGGTCGTGCCAACTGTGCCCGCATCCTCCACCATATGTGACAGTTCACATGCGTCCGGACGCCATCTTGGACCATCCCGGGGTTACTTAGCTCTGGAATCACCGCTTTTGGTAAGCGGTCTGGCACACCAATATATGCCACGCTGACACCAGGCTTCTCTTTCAGGACTTAGGCCAGCTTTATTTCTTCTACAGGCCAGGTCAGTACAGATATATCAAAAACACAAACAAAATCCTCGGCCGTCCGGCCACTAGCTATACAGGAATCCTGCTCTACCGTGTGGTCAAGGCCTATCGCCAATGCACCACACACCCACACATTACCAGTACTCACTGGTTCTGGCTTCTCTCAAGCCACCGGGGGGCCAGAGCCTCTCTCCAGCTCTGCTTCTCCCACTTCCAGGTAGCAGCCACACCCCCCAATCACCTGGAAAGACAGGCTTTTTATAGCCATCCAGAGACTGGCCCAAAACTCGACATGGAACCTCGAGACCTGGGACGCGGGAACAGCCACCCACCCATCTACAGCTGTTCCGGGGAAGCCAACCCATAATGGCTGGATATCAGCCATGCTACATACAGCTGTCAGCAACCTAGTGTTGCTGACAGATAACCATTGGCTCCCCCCATCAAGAGCCGGCTCTTGGTGGCACGTCTCTACCAGGACGACTCCACCTAGTGGCAGAAGCAGGCAACTACTCTTAGCCATTCTGCCACAATATATACACACACACACGAATATATATATAACCAGAGCTGCTAGAACAGAATGGATGGGATTTTCGGACTCAGCAGCTCAAATACCCAGAATAAGGTCACAATTTCTAGGCACCAAAATTATATTTTTTTCCGTTCCCCAGTGTTATTGATGTAGGTATAGGTGTAAGTATTGGTTATAGGGAATATATATTTTTAAAGGTATTAGATATACAGTATGTCACAAAAGTGAGTACACCCCTCATATATTTGTAGACTGTATTATATATTCTCATGGGACAACACTGAGGATTTGACACTTTGGTACAATGTAAAGTAGTCAGTGCCCAGCTTGTATAACAGTGTAAATTTGGTGTGCCCTCAAATAACTCAACACACAGCCATCAATGTCTAAATAGCTAGCAACAAAAGTGAGTAAACACAAAAGTGAAAATGGACAAATTGTGCTCAGAGGGGGATATGCATGAAAACGGTCTAGGTCTAAAAGTTTCTTTGTTGCCCATAGCAACAAATCAAAGCTCAGAGCAACCAATCAGAGCTCATAGCAACCAATCAGATCATAGCAACAATTCAGAGAGCCCCTTTCATTGCATATAATGCTCTGAAAAAATTAAAGGGGAGCTCTGACTGGTTGCTATAGGCAACAAAGAAAGTCTTAGACGTAGACAGTTTTCATACATGAGGCCCAAAGTGTCAATATTTTGGGTGGCCACCATTATTTTCCAGCAGTGTCTTAACTGCATTTTTTTTTACAACCGCACTTCTACTGTGTAAAAGTAGTACAACATAAAAAGCTATATAAATTTGATATCGATGTAGTCGTACTGACCGCATAGTAAAGTTATTCTGTCATTTATACCACATGGCGAACGCTGTAAAAATGAGGCCAAAAAAAACCCGGCGGAACTGCGTTCTCCTCCCCTTCTCCCATTTTCACAGCCTGATGCTAAAAAAACTATGAAACATATGTGCGTCCAAAATGCACAATAAAGCCCTAAATAAGATTTATGAGGGGTGCTGAATGCAAAATAGGGCAACTTCTAGAAAGTTTCACCTGTTTTGGTACTTTGGTGGCTTTGCAAATGCGACATGGCCCCACCAAAAGCCAAATAGCGCTACCTCCCTTGTACGCCCTGACATGTGCCCAAACAGCAGTTTACACCCACATGTAGGGTATTGCCGAACTTGGAAGAAAATGTCCCAAAAAATTTTGGGTGCTTTTTTTCCAGCTAAAATTGGAAAATTTGGAGATTGTGTGAAATTTGTTTTTAATTTTAATAGCCTGATGCTAAAAAATGTATGAAACACCTACGAGGTCGATATACCAAAAAGCACCGCTCGAGTCCGTCTTGCAAAGAATTGCATGTCAATTCTTTGCAAGATGGATCCGAGCAGCGCTTTTGAAACACGCAGCGGCGATCTCTCATGTGAACGCCGCTGCGTGTTCGTCATAGCCCACAGTGATAAAGTCACTGCTAATTGTTAGATCCGTCTTGGGGTCCGCTCTGTCTGTTACCAAGACGGATCTACAAAGCACTTGTAACACGGAGTGAAAACTCCGTGTGAACAAGCCCTTAGGGTGCTTTCACACAGTGTGTTTTTCATGCTTTTTTTTATGCTTTTCTTTGCAGAAAGGCACAGTACTTAATGCTGTACATTGCTGCCCAAAAAACGCATCAAAAATGCACCAAAAACGCATTTGTGTGAAAGCACCCTTATTCACCCTTGAATTTCACTATTAACTGTGTTAAGCACAGCTCTGTCTGTATATGTATACTAGTACACATGCTGACCTCTTGCTCACTGAAGATAAGTGCACTCTATACTTTTCAATGAGCTTTCATCTTGGCTGAGTGTATGCCATCAGAAGCATGCCACCTCTCATGAAATATTGCAGGCTGACAGAGGGGAGTAATGAAGCACACTGGAGTGTCCGGCCACGAGCTGCTCTGGTGTAGTATAAGGGCTTGACCCCACGGCAAGGGTTTTCAGTTGGTTTTACAGACCGTTTTCGGATTTGGAAACCGTCTGTCAGGGGCGTTGCTAGGGTCCTAAAACATCCGGGGCCCGGGCCCTCTTTGTTACATTTTGCACGGAAGGGCTGGGTTCATACAGCATTTTTTTAAGCCACATTGGAACTGCAGCATGTATTTTAAAAAAAACGTATGCTCCTATCAATAATTTTACACTAATTCCCACATAGATCCTGTCCATCACCTCAGCAGTCATTGCAATGAGGGTCAGCACTGACAATTTTTTTTCAAAAGCACCGATCTAGTATGATAACATAATACCTTTCAAATCACGTCATACCCGTTACCAAACAATAAACCTATAAAATGGAACAAATATACCATACATATGATTGTTACTAAAGAAAACTCTACAATACCGAGGCCCAATAATATTACTACATAGGGATCAAATAATCCTGCCAGACAGGGGCCAAATGGCACCACATATGACTACCAGGTGTACGCACTCCGGCCCAGGCCGCCATGATTACTTCTTCCAGCACCTGTATACCTACCTACCTACCTACTGGGGTAGGGGGTGTCTATGTATATACCTTCCTAACTAATGGGGCTTATACAGAAAAAACATGCTGATACCCCATCCCCACAGAAATTTTGCTTTCCTGTGACAGGAGAGCCGGGTGCCTGCTTGAGGGATGGGGAGTCATTGTTCCTATATAGGCTGCCCATTAGATACTGAGGTGTTTGGACCACCCCAGTAGGTAGGTATATAGGATCCCTCTTTACGTAGGTATGTAGCCCTCTGTTAGGTAGGTATATAGAGTACATTAGTTGGTAGCCAGGTATATAGGTACCCTTGGTAGGTAGGTATATAGGCCACCTCAGTAGGTAGACAGATATATTGCCCCCTGTATGTAGTTTATATAGTCCCCAATAGCAGGGAGGTATGTATATGCCCATATCAACCAACCCGAGCCCATATTAACCAACCAAAGCCCATAGCAACCAACCCCAGCCCATAGCAACCAACCCGAGCCCATAGCAACCAATCAGAGCCCATAGCAACCAATCAGAGCTCATAGTAACCAATCAGAGCTCACGGCCACCAATCAGAGCTCAGCTCTTATTTTTTCAGAGCAGTATAAGAAATGGAAGGGGAACTCTGGTTGCTATGTGCTCTGGTCGCTATGGGCTCTGATTGGTGGCTATGGGCTCTGATTGGTGGCTGTGGGCTCTGATTGGTCGCTGTGGGCTCTGATTGGTCACTGTGGGCTCTGACTGGTTGCAGTTTTCATACATAGGGCCAAAATGACAAAAAACATTTTTTTTCTAAGGTGTTTACCGGAGGGGATAAGTGATATTATATTTTATTAGACTGACTTTTTAGACATGCAGCGATACCAATTGTGTAACCTTTTTTTTTTTATTTGTAAAATGACAATAAGGGCATGTCCCCACTGCACGGATTTTCGGCCGGCGGTTTTGTCGCCGGCGGTCCGGCCACAAAACATTGAACATGCACAATCTTCCGTCCGGTTTCCGGACGGAACATGTGCATCTCAATGGGAGGTGGGAGGGCTCATCGCAGACAAATACCGGCCGGAAAACTGGCCGGTATTTGTCCACTGCCGTGTCAACGGCCCCTAAGGGTGTGATTTAAACTTTTAATATTTATTATTTTTATAGTTTTAAAACTTTTTAAAAAAACTTTTAACATTTAGTATGGAGTACAATCGTAAGTACACTGTTCTGTATTAGATACAGAGCTGACAATCTACAGTTATAATGATCAGCTCTGTGGGTCAGCAGTACATATGTATATTATCTTTTTTACACCCTTAGTAAAACCATTTTTATATATGGGTGTGTGCGTGTGTGTATATCTACATTAATAATGCAGACGGGTGTACAAAGATTAATATACATATGTACTGCTGGACCCACAGAGCTGATCATTTAATTGTAGACTGGCAGCTCTGTGGATCACACTGAACCACAGAGCTGACAGTCTACAGTTATATTAATCAGCTCTGTGGGTCAGTGTGATCCACAGAGCTGACAGTCTACAGTTATAATGATCAGCTATATATTGCTCACCCAGAGTTGATCAATATAACTGCAGATTGATTGTCTGCTCTGTGGGTCAGCACAGAGCTGGCCATCAGTCTACACTTGTTATACTGGCCCCTAGACATGTACAGCATTTTACAATCATGATTAAATATGCCCCACAGCCTCCCTGTAAATACCTCATGGCAGCTCTGCAGAGTTCAGCTCACACTATCGAGCAGGAGAAGGTGGAGAAGGAGGGGGTGAGGGAAGAGGAGTTCAGAGCCCTGAGGCTTTCTGCAGCCTTTCTCCTCCTCCTCCAGCTCTACGCACAGACGCTGCAGCCACTGAATACACTGACTGCTCTCCTCCGCCCCTCCCGATGCCCGTGCAGAGCTCAGCATCACAGGGAGCCGCGGAGCCACTCTGAATTGTAGCGCCGCATCGTTGGTAAAGAGATTCAACAATGCGGCGCTACTCCAGTGAGTGAGAGCAGGCCGGCTGAGCAGTGAGACATTCGGGGCCGAAGGCATTTCATTCGGGGCACGAGCCCAGGATAATCTGCCTAGCGACGCCCCTGCCGTCTGTAAACCTACTATCATTCTTTAAATGACCGCAGCACCGGAGTAGTGTCAGGACGCTACTCTGGCACCGCCGGGCCGTTCCTACAGGCGGGTGAAGTGGCTGCAGCGGCCGCTCACCCGCCCGGCAAGTCTCACTGTGCAGGGAGTAGATAGGAGGGATCGTTCCCCTCCTCCCTTCTCCCCCTGTATGTACAGCGCCGGTGTGCTGTACATACAGATCAGCGTCTCAGGGGGTGTGACGCGCGGCTGCACTCACTCCGGGAGATGTCCGGACCTGGCCGCGCTGCAGGGAGCCTGGTGAGGTAAATGGCTTTTATTATTTTATTTTATTAGCTATAGGGGGCTCTACCTGGCTACAAAGGGGGCTCTACCTGGCTACAAAGGGGGCTCTACCTGGCTTACAAAGGGGGCACTACCTGGCTACAAAGGGGGCTCTACCTGGCTACAAAGGGAGCACTACCTGGCTACAATGTGGGCTCTACCTGGCTACAAAGGGGGCACTACCTGACTACAAAAGGGGCTCTACCTGGCTACAAAAGGGGCACTACCTGGCTAAAAAGGGGGCACTACCTGCCTACAATGGGGGCTCTACCTAGTTACAATGGGGGCTCTACCTGGCTACAAAGGGGGCTCTACTTGGCTACAAAGGGGGCTCTACCTGGCTACAAGGGGGCATCTACCAGCCTGTAAGGGGCACTACCTGGTTATAGGGGGCTACTTCCTGGCTATAAGGGCACTACCTGGCTAGAGGGGGCATCTACCTGGCTTTCTTTCAAAGCCGTTATGTAGTTAGGTGGAGTGGGTGTGGCTTTTTGAAGGGGCATGGCACACCAATATGGGTGTGTCCATGCAAATTTTTTGACACGCTACGCGCGCCACCTCCACTATCTCCTGCTTTTCCACTTTCAAAAGTTGGCAAGTATGATTTACATCAATGCAAAAAGTTGACAGTCTGTTTACAGACGATTTTCAAATCTGAAAACTGTCTGTAAAACCGACTGAAAACCCTTGCAGTGGGGACAAGCCCTTGAAGAGATGACCGCAGGCTTGCCTGTACCGAGGAGCAGCTTTCACTGTACGAAGATCAGTATAACCGAGCATTTATATGCAAGGCTTTGCTGTCGGAACGTCTCAAGTCTCGTGATTAATTCATTTTCTCAGGATGCAATGCATCATGGGAAAGTGACGTTATGGATGCCAGGATGTACTTGGCGACTTTGCACTGAAGTTAGCCTATTAGCATAAAGGTCACATGATCCAAATAGGCCTTTTTCTATGCATTAGGTTTAAACTTTTTAATGACAATTATTTTAAAAAAATGCTATATTTTACATTTGCATTTGGAAGCTCTTTAACCACTTAAGCCCCAGGCCTGAAAAGTAGTTAATGACCAGAATTTTTTTTTAGCTTTTGCCTCCTTGCGTTTCAACAGTTGTAACTTTTTTTTTTTTCAATGACGCAGTTGTATGAGGCCTCGTTTTATTTGAGACAAGTTGTACTTAATGAGGGAATAGTTTAAGGGGGGAATTAAAATTTTTTTTTTTACCGTATATACTCGAGTATAAGCCGACCCGAGTATAAGCCAAGGCACCTACTTTTGCCACACAAGCCTAGGGTGGAAAATGCAGCGGCTACTGGTGAAATTTAAAAATAGATACCAATAAAATTACCTAGGCAGTTAAATGTCCCCATAGGCAGGTATAGGCAGTTTAATGTCCCCATTGGCAGATATAGGCTGGTATAGGCAGTTTAATGTCCCCCATAGGCAGATATAGGCTGGTATAGGCAATTTAATGTCCCCCATAGGCAGTTTAATGTCCCCCATAGGCAGTTTAATGTCCCCCATAGGCAGGTTATAGGCATGTACAGGCAGTTTAATGTATCCCATAGGCTGGTATAGGCAGCTATATGTCCCCCTAGGCAGGCTATAGGCAGGCAATTGCCCCCATAGGCAGGTATAGGTGCTCATAGGCATGGTATAGGCAGGTATAGGTCGTTATAGGCTGGTATAGGCAGGTATAGGTCCCCCTAGGCAGGCTATAGGCAGGTATAGGTCACCTAGGCAGGTATATGCAGGGTATAGGCTGGCATAGGTCCCCCTAGACAGGCAATAGGCAGGTATAGGTCCCCTAGGCAGGTATAGGCAGTACTAGGCAGGTATAGGCAGTCTATAGGCAGTACTAGGCAGGTATAGGCAGGGTATAGGCAGGTATAGATAGTACTAGGCAGGTATAGGCAGGCTATAGGCAGTACTAGGCAGGTATAGGCAGGCTATAGGCAGGTATAGACAGTACTAGGCAGGTATAGGCAGGGTATAGGCAGGTATAGATAGTACTAGGCAGGTATAGGGCAGGTATAGGCAGTACTAGGCAGGTATAGGCAGGAATAAGCAGTACTAGGCAGGTATAGGCAGTACTAGGCAGGTATAGGCAGGTATAGATAGTACTAGGCAGGTATAGGGCAGGTATAGACAGTACTAGGCAGGTATAGATAGTACTAGGCAGGTATAGGGCAGGAATAAGCAGTACTAGGCAGGTATAGGCAGTACTAGGCAGGTATAGGCAGGGTATAGGCAGGTATAGATAGTACTAGGCAGGTATAGGCAGGTATAGGCAGTACTAGGCAGGTATAGGCAGGTATAGATAGTACTAGGCAGGTATAGGGCAGGTATAGGCAGTACTAGGCAGGTAAAGATAGTACAAGGAAGGTATAGGGCAGGTATGGCAGTATATGCAGGTATAGATAGTTCTAGGCAGTTTTATGGCAGGTATAGGGATTACTAGGCAGGTATAGGCAGGTATAGATAGTACTAGGCAGGGTATAGGGCAGGTATAGGCAGTATAGGCAGGTATAGGCAGTATAGATAGTACTGGGGAGGCATAGGCAGTACTAGGAGGTATAGGCAGGTATAGTAGTACTAGGCAGGTATAGGGCAGGTATAAAGGGAGTATAGGCAGGGGTATTTGGAGGTATAGATCGTACTAGGCAGGTATAGGGCAGGTATAGGCAGTATAGGGCAGGTATAGGCAGGTATAGATAGTACTAGGCAGGTATAGGGCAGGTATAGACAGTACTAGGCAGGTATAGGCAGTACTAGGCAGGTATAGGCATAGTTTTAAAACAACCACTTACCTCGATCCCCGCTGCTCCGTCTCCCGGGCGCGCTCCTCGGTCTTCTCGGCACAGGTGGGTGACGTCATCAGGCCGCGCACGCAGTGTGATGACACACGCTGCCTGTGCCGGAACTACGGTACGGGGGCGAGTTTGCGGCCGCCCGGAGTCCACTGAGGAGCACGGAGCGCTCGCTCTCTGCTCCGCAGTGGTATCTCTTCACTTGTGTGCGCTCCGGAGGAGTCGCATGCAGGGGAAGAGATAGCTGAGAGCGCACGGGCCACCGCAGCGCCCGAACGCTGTCAACTGACTCGGGATTCAGTTATATGCGCTCCCTGAGGAGCCGCATATAGCTGAAGCGTCCCATCGCAGCGCCTGAGCGCCGACAGTGACTCGAGTATAAGCCGAGGGGGGATTTTTCAGCACATTTTTTGTGCTGAAAAACTCGGCTTATACTAGAGTATATACGGTAACATTTTTTTTTGTGCTTTTACATTTTTTGTACACCATTCACATTTCACACTTAATAACTTGTTAGATTAATTCTACAGGTTATAATGGCCATGTGGTTACCTAATATTTGTATGTTTTTTTTCGTGTGTATTGTATGCACAATTATTTTTTATTAAATATACATTTTTATTTTATTATTATTATTATTATTTTTACACTTTTTTGTTTTTTACTTTTTTTTTTTTCAAATCCCAGGAAGGGTGAACTGTTTTAAATTATTATTATTTTTTTTACACTTATTAATGTATTAGCATATTCATATATGCTAATACATTATAATTGGTCAGTCAGTCGGGTGAGAACAACCTGCACCAGCGATCAAAAACTACTCTTAAAATTAAAAACCCTTTTTT